>VKOC01017722.1:0-10212 GCA_009364415.1 Spea multiplicata | reverse complement strand
GAGATGGGGCAGGGGGGAGGCAGTGAGATGGGGCAGAGGTGGTAGATAGTGAGAGAGGGGAGTTTTGTGACAGGATTTTTTTCCTTTCCTTTTTTGGGATGGGGGGGCGCCACAGGAGTAGTCCGCACAGGGCGCCGGAACACTTAAGGCCGGCTCTGGTTCTAATAGAAAAGTGTCAGAACACACAGAGCACTAAAGTTTGTTGAATATGGGGCTGTGTAGCTACAGACCAGTCAGGGTGCCCATGCTGAGGGATCATTTACCTGGAGAAAACATAGCACCAGGATGCATCCATTGAGGCCCCATCTAACAGACCTAAAGGATCTGTTGCTAACGTCTTGGTGCCAGATACAATAGCAGACGTTCAGTGTAGTGGAGTCCATGCCTCGACCCGTCACAATTTTAGGCAAGCGGTCGTAATGTTATGGCTGATCTGTATATACACTCGCTGGCCGCTTTATTAGCTATATTCTTTGCTAGTACTCGGTTGGACCACCTTTTGCATTAAGAACTGCCTTCATTCTTCATGTCATACTTTGCACAAGGTGCTGGAAACATTTCTCAGAGGTTTTGGTCCATATGCACATGAAGGCATGACGCAAACCTCTTGTTCCACCACATCCCAAAGGTGCTCTATTAGATTGAGATCTGGTGACTGTGGAGGCCATTGGAGTTCAGTAAACTCATGGCCATGTTTAAGAAACCAGTTTGAGAGGATTATTATTATTATCTTTTATTTCCAACAATTTATGCAGCACTTAAAATACATATATTCAAGGGGTATGACAAGACAAGAATTGCCAGACAAACTGATACATTAAGGGGAGAGGGTCCTGCTTGCAAGCTTACAATGTTAATGGAATGGGGTGAGGACAAGCATAAGGCATAGACAAAGAGTGAGTGGTAGTGTGGGGTTGTATCAGTGACAGGGAAGTGGGTTTTGAGATGTTTCTTGAATGGTGGGAGGGTGAATGCTGAAGGTTTGGTGAAAGTAGATTCCAGAGATATGGGGCATCCCTATTTTTATGAAGATAGCTTTGCTACTTGCATTATCCTCTTGGAAGTAGCCATCAGAAGATGGGTACACTGTGGTCATAAAGGGATGACATGGTCAGCAACAATATTGGGGTAGGCTGTCACATTTAAACAATGCCAAGTGTGCCAAGAAAATGTCCCCCGCACCATTACACCACCCCCAGCCTGAATCGTTGATACAAGGCAGGATGGATCCATGCTTGTTGTTTACACCAAAGTCTGACCCTGCCACCTGAATGTCGCACCTGGTGTCAAGACTCATCAGAGTGGCATATAGGGTTATAAGGCATATAGGGGGTTAAAAAGCATATCATGGGGCAAAGCGGCATATAGAAGGGTATAAGGCATATCAGGGAGGCAGAGTGTCATATGGGGGTATAAGGCATTTCTGGGGGCAGAGTGGCAATCCTGGGGGCAGATGTGCATAACTGGGGGGCAGGTTGGCAAATAAAAGGAAATAAAAAAACAAAAAATTCTCAATCATAGCTTTTATTAAATATGAATAAAGAATAATGTTATTACTGTTTTGTTCCACTGAATAAAATGGAACTTTTTCATCTAAAAATTTTTTGCAGTAGCAAATGTTTTGATTCCAAAATCAAAGGAGGCTAACATTAGCCTTTTTTAATAATAATAAAAAAAATCTCTGCTGCTGTGGATTACTCTTCCAATGATGCTCAGCCGGCATTATGGTGGACACCTGGCTGGCTGAGAATCATAGGAATTTTAGTTCACAGCCTTACTGTTGCTGCACTTCCCATGACTCTCAGCCAGCATCATGGAAGTAGTATGTCTGGCTGAGCCTTATGGGAATTCAAGTCAATGTGTTGGTTATTTTTAATATACATGACTGTGCTGACAAAAGTAAAGCGTGTTTTAAGTGCGATTGCTTGTATTGGTTCCGCGAGATTTTTTTTAAAAAGTGCCCCTCTTTCACATTTTGAAAAGTTGGGAGGTATGAGGGGTAAAGGCTGACCAGAATTCATATTCTTAAATAAAGCCTTAGAAATTCTTCCTGTATGTCCGTCAGCGTCTGACACGTGAAGCAGTCTGTATTTCATACATACCTGGTGTTTATAGATGTTTTGGATTGTATTTCCTTTTGCGTTCTTGTTATAAAATGAGTGCATGTCATGTAAAGCTTTAACTAAAGCACTCACTGAAATAAACACCCGAGGAGAAACACCAACCGTGAAATGAGTTTTAGCAATTAATTTAGGTTTCCCGCTGCAGTTACACAGAGATATTTTATAGATCTCTTCATAAAGCCTATTCTTTTCAGAATTTTCCGATATACATTTATAATACAATATGCATATATCTTCGAGAAGCTTGTCTGCTGGACGGTTTGAAGGATGGATATTATCAACGAAACTTCCGGTATCCGGTAGCGCTAGAGGATGCGGTTCTATGGCCAGACTGCCATTCAGGGGTTCTACAAAGAAATCTGTGAGATAATCATTGGAAGCCCAGGCAGGAGGAAGGATTAATGTTATATCTTTATGTTTGAGACACAGAGTTAAAATGTCAATAATTCTGGTGCTGAAAGAGCCGCAGAGTATAATAATTCGAGCCGATGACATCAAAACCGTTTCTGACATCATTTTCATATTTTCAGATAGTTCTTGTGATAAACTAATTTTTACGGTGAAGGAAATACAAATTCCATAACTTGTCAGATATGCTCTCAGAGCCTGACTCTCTGTCTCTCCGGTGTCATCATCAACCGTGAGAATTCCCACCCAGGTCCATCCGAAATGTTTTAGAATCTTCAATATAATTTTATTATAGACAAGATAATTTTGAACAGAGCGGAAGAAATGCGGATAAACGCGTCTATCACTCAGCACATAGTCTGTCGCTCCATAACTGATCTACAAGATGGAAGAGAAAAGTGTAACCATTCTGCGGTAAAGGTTTCTAATAACAGCTTGGAGTCAGACATGGTTGTGATCTCACCATGAAACTGAATGCTAATGTCAGACAATACATGGAAGACCATTCAGGTTACTCACCTGTGCGTATCCATACACCCCTAGTAACTGTGCTATGGGAATGGTAGTAGTAGAATGGTGATCGCCAATAAATCCAGCCACGTTGTAATAATTCGCACAAGAGTAATTAGGGACGGTCATGCGGGGGCCAGACAAAATCTGAAGAATGCTTTTCACAGCTTTTCTTTCATCTAAACAGGAGTCATATATATGATATCCCAGGGTAATATTTGGTAAAATGTTTGGGTCGTTGTTCAATGTTTCAATGGCGAAAAGAAAGACCAGTAAATTGATGTAATCCATGAGGCCTGGGCTGTAAAGGTAGAAGAATTAGATTAAAGCAGAAGAACATAGTCAGAGGTCTGCCAGATAAAAACACTTATTAAGACTTTGTAGGAATACCATGTTACCATCAACTGGCAAAGGTTCTAGCTTTAAACAAATGGCAAAACAGGTCATGGGTCAGTAGAGAGTACTAGTGTGAGTGCCGTAATTACCCTCACATATTTATTTAATGTAGGGCATGTCTTGCAGAAAATAAATCAAGGACCTTTGTGAAATATTTTTGTCTCAAGCCCATTCCTAGCCCTGCCTGAGATGGTTGCAAATGTCTGAATACAGTGGACAGTGGTGGTCATGGCTGAGTCTGGTCCCACCCAGTACAACATGTGGCCCCTCTTCACAGATTGAAAATGTCTATTTATTTAAAAAAAAAGACAAATCCACATAAAAAATTCACCTTATACACTTCTTTTGAAGAGAAAAATCTTATGAAATACAGGAATCCTTGGCAGGTACATAGTATAGTCCCTCTATTTCTGTCTGTTCCCTCCTCAATCTCTCAATCTCTTTTTCTTTTCCTAATGTGTTTTCATTTTCTTGCCAATTCTACATAGTGTCAGTCCTAATGTTTCAAGAGTTGGTTTAATAAAATAAAAAATAAAAAGGTTAACATTTCGGTTAACCTTTGTAGCCATTATCATGCATTTATCACGTTCTCAAAAGGAGATGTCAGCTCCTTAGTGTAAAACACAATGACCTCTGTTTTACAGATACGTATTTTCTCCAATATCCTCATAATATTTTTTAAATCTATATGGGTAGATTTACAAAAAGATATTAACTCCCCCAATCAAGCCAATAGCATAACAATCATAATATTGCAAGAAAAAAACACATCTTACATTGCGTAAAGTTAATTTCACAAAACAGCCTAATAAAAAGTAATAATAAAAAGTCATAAATATGTATATAATTACCTCAAAATAGCACTCAAAAATGTAATGTATGAAAACAGCTGGACAGCAACTGCATTAACTGCTTAACAGAGTCACTTCCCTTAGTAGTTTTGGGCTCTCTATAAAATGAATTTGTTCTGCAGATATTATTTTTATGGTTAGTTGAGGGAACTTACTCAGCACAGACTATTTGGGGAGAAAAATGATCCTGTCCAGAAAAAAAAAAATTCCTCATTTGATTATTCACCGTGAGAACTCCTCCAATTATAAGGTCCCCATCTTTAAAATACTCAAAGTCTTCAAATGGTTTGATGACTTGCAGATGACAGGCCGGTGCTGGGCTCTGGATCTCAGATCTGCAGGGCGTCACACACAGGAGCAACAAACAAAAGAGACATTTCAATGGAAGAGCCTCAGAGATCAGCATCATGCAGCCCAGTAACCTGCCGAGTGCCAGAGAGTGTCTGCCGGGTTCGGTGGAATCGAGCACCGTGTGGGTCAGTGGCATCTGCTGCATCTGATATCATTGTAATGAACCTGAACATCTCGGCTCTTTTTATACAGTGCGGTCTCATTCATTGCAATGGAGTCTCAATATAGATGCAGGACTTTGTGTTTTGGGATCGCAATTCCATGTTGGTTTTAAATTATAAGAAAACCGCAGAGCGCCGGTAATTATCTGCATGGACAGAAATATACAAAGGCAGACTTTAATGTCTTTAGAGTATTGGTTAGTTTTAGAAGGAAGTTTCATTCATCGGCAGTTTTATGCCCTTTAATAATATTTATCGTTTTCTCAGATGTAAATGTTATTCAGCACTTTTAATTTATCATTGATTTTTCTGCATATGTCATTTAAAATTTAATTCACGGAGGTTTTCTGATTGGATAGGATTTTATTCTATTTGAATTTTAAATAATATGATTTAATAGAGAAATGCACAATTTGTGTTAATGTACCTTTTGTATTCTAGTTATATTCATATTATCCAGCTCTGACATCCACCATTAGCATAGTGGGGACATTTTTTTAATAAAATGTCCGTCACTTCCTTTAATCCCCAGGAAGTAATAACCCACTTCCTGGACTCTCCCTGCATTATATCAGAAGACTGAGCACAAGCCTATAGCGCTAGAGGTTGTTTACTTTGTGAAGCTGTTTCCAGGAATATCTTTGGGCAAAACATCAAACAGCCATCACATACAGCACTTCAGACGTCTTTCAATGAAGACTCAAGTTTGCAATGTAAGCAAATTGATAACTTGAGTTGCTATAAGAATTTAGCAGTTCGGATCATGTTCTGGGTCTTCTCCAGATGAGTGAAGCTGGAGCCTTTGTACAACTTCTCTGAAAAAAAGACTCACTTGAGATGGCAGTGAATCATAACTGTGCTATGGGAATGGTAGCACCTGATTGGTGATCACTAATAAATCCATCCACCTTATTATCATTCATCATCAGTAATTAGGGACGTTGCGGCCAGTCAAAATCAGTTTTTGGAAACACCTCATATTTTCATTTATTTTGGCACTTACAGGATTAAATATGAATGACTCGCATCGCTGTTTCTGGGGGAGTTGCGCCCCAATAGCGTCCAGAAAAAGAGAAACTGCTCAACAAAAGTATATATTTTTTGAAAGATGACATCCCAAAGTATTTTACTTGTGGCATTTTAACACTTTTTATTTAACCATTTTAGTGCCAGTCCGTCCTAAACATTGCAGTAACATTTATTTTTTTCATTTTTAACAAACTCATTCTATCCAAACACAGTATTTCAGTATGTTTTACCCTGGTTACATAAAATTACTTAAACAACTCGTGATTTGTCTTCAGAAACACCCCTCGAGTACAGGAATACCCCATATACATTATTATTATTATTATACCTTATTTATAAAGCGCCAACAGATTCTGCAGCGCTGTACAAGGTAATGATAAATACAAAATGACAAGCAATTGATATACACATACAAGAGGAATGGAGGGGCCTGTTCCTGTAGGAATTTACGTTCTAGATGGATAAGGGGTGAGAAACAGGAGGTAAGGACTGCGTGGTGAATGTTATTGTGGGGCGAGATAAGGGTTGTAAGTGGGTGAGAGAGAAGTTTTGATGTTCATGTCAGTGGTCGGCTTCCCTGAAGAGAAAAGTTTTTAGGGAGCGTTTGAAGGAGGGTAGAGTTGGTGAGAATTGGATAGCATGGGGAAGAGAGTTCCAGAGGGTTGGTGCTGCGCGAGAGAAGTCCTGTAGGTGGGCATGGGAGGAGGTGATGAGTGAAGATGCAAGGAGCAGGTCATTGTTGGATTTTAGCGGGCGGGCTGGTGTATATTTGATTCTGAGGGAGGACAGGTAGAGGGGACGGTGTTAGTGAGAGCTTTGTAGGATTGAGTGAGTATTTTGAATTTAATTCTGCAATAGATGGGAAGCCAGTGGTGGGACTTGCAGAGAGGTGCGGCAGATGCACAGCGTCGAGTGAGATAGAATAGCCTGGCAGATGAGAGATTATGATGGAGTGGATTAGTTGTTTGTGGTGCTGACAGTCAGGAAATTAGGAATTTTGGAAATGTTATGCAGTTGGAAGTGGCAAGATTTAGAGAGTGATTTGATGTGAGGGATGAAAGATAGGTTAGAGTCTAGGGTCACTCCGAGGCAGCGGACGTGTGGTGATGGAGAGATAGTGGCACCGTTAACAGTGATAGAAAGGTCAGATAGATGAATAAAGTTAGAGGGAGGGATTAGAAGGAGCTCAGTCTTAGACATATTTATTTTGAGGTGGTGAGAGGCCATCTAGGAAGAGATGTCAGATAGGCAGCTGCTGATCTGAGAGAGGACAGATGCAGAGAGATTGGGGGTGGAGAGATAGATTTGTGTGAGATCAGCATAGAGGTGGTATTTGAATCCATAGCTGTCGATAAGTTTTCCAAGTGAGGAAGTATAGATGGAGAACAGTAGAGGACCCAGGACAGAGCCATTGAGGTACTCCAACAGACAGAGGCATAGAGGAGGAGTCGTCGCCAGCAAAAGACACAGAGGAGGACCTGTTGGAAAGATATGAGTTAATCCAGGAGAGAGCAGTGTCACGGACACCAAGAGATCTGAGAGTTTGTAGTTGGAGGGGGTGGTTGACTGTGTCGAAAGCAGCAGAGAGGTCAAGTAAGATTAAGCTAGAGTAGTGGCCATTGTTTCTAGCAAATAGAAAGTCATTTGTGACTTTGGTGAGAGCAGTTTCGATCGAGTACTGTGGGCAGAAACCGGATTGCAGGGGGTCGAGCAGAGAGTTTGAGGACAGAAAGTAAGTTAGATGGTCAAAGTCAATGGAGCCCAGCTTTCTAATCATAATGTGATTAGTAAAATATTGAAATAATAATAAAAACATAAAAAATAATTATGCATCAGAGGAACCATCCAGTTCCAGCAAAATGTAAAAAAAAGTCAAAAACATTCCATCCTGCTGTTTTGACCCTTTTGGGCCTCCTATGACACTGATACATACTCATTGTATTTGTACACTGTATTTCAGTTTGCCCTTTATTTCTTTTTATGTGCTTCATCTGTGCATTATCCTCTTTGAATAAATTGTTTTGGAAAAATAAATAAATAAATAAATAAAGTTTTGGGTTAGTTAGCACTGTATCTTCCCCAAAATCTGGAAAGAATTAAAGTAAAAGCATTTCAGATACCCAAGGGGTAAATTAGAGTGGCCGGGTTCAAAGACAGGGCGTAGGCACAGACTGACCAAAATGGGGGGGGAGTGCACTTCCCGAATGTGGCCTTTTCGCTCCCAAACACCAGGCAAACCCATGCATGGGTGGGATCACTGTTCTCGGGAAATGTTGCTGAACACATTTGACCTGTTTTTGATAAGAATATGGCTATAAATATTTTTTACATGGGGATTATGGGTGGAATATTATAGTTTCACATGCTAAGTAACACATTTGACCCATTTCTGATAAGAATATGGCTATAATATATTTTTACATGGGGAATATGGATGGAATATCATGGTTACAGATGCCAAGGAACAAATTTGACCCATTTTTGATAAGAATATGGGCATTTTATTATTTTTACATGGGGATTATGGGTGTAATATTATAGTTACTCATGCTAAAGAACACATTTGACCTGTTTCTGATAATAATATGGCTATAAATAATTTTTATATATGGGGATTATGGATGGAATAGTATGGTTACACATGTTTAGTACCTTATTTAACAGGTTTCTGTTAAGAAATTGACCTGTTTCTGATAAGAATATGGGCATTTTATTATTTTTACATGGGGATTATGGGTGTAATATTATAGTTACTCATGCTAAAGAACACATTTGACCTGTTTCTGATAATAATATGGCTATAAATAATTTTTATATATGGGGATTATGGATGGAATAGTATGGTTACACATGTTTAGTACCTTATTTAACAAGTTTCTGTTAAGAATATGGCTATAATTATTTTTTTACATAGGGATTATGGGCGCAATATCAAGGTTACACATGCTATGGAACATAATTGACCTGTTTCTGATAAGAATATGGGTAAAATCATTTTTCTACATGGGAATTATGGGTGGAATATTATTATCTTCTCTCTCTTTTTTCTCTAGTAATGGCCCTCACTATACACCCCACACCTTTCTCACTTTGAACTGGATGACATCGCCAGAATCTGTATTTTTAAACGGTATTTTAGTTTTCAGTCCTGACACCGCTGACATTTGACATCCAAAGATCCAAAACGCATAGCAAGCATCCCCTGCACAAAGAATTCGGCAACAACAGACGTACGTTTCAGCCATTTTAGGTCTGGTCTGTCCTGATCACTTATCTGCCTTTTGGCCAAGATCTCATGTCTTATCCTAAGGTCCATGCCTATTGGATGCCATTGGCCGGGGGGAACTCCACTGGCAACTTGTACTATTCTGACCAGCCAATGACATGCAGAAGATGGTGTGATGGGTGGGATCAGTCTGATATGCTAATGCACAGTAGGAATTTCCTATAGGGGAGGCTATTTCAATGCTGTCTGTTCTTGGTCTGAGGAGCAGATCTCATGTTGTTTTTCTCACCTTAAGATATGCCTAGACCTGGGTCCCTGGCTCACTGTGCATGAAGGGATGATAGCTGGACCATACTAAGCCTAGAATGAACTGATTGCTACCAGTATGCCCTTCTAGAGGGTTGCTAGGTTCAGCTCCTCAACTAAGCCTTTTGGCTGGGCATTTGTGGTGAAGCTGGCCTGCTGGATTTACCGTATTTGCTCGATTATAAGACGAGGTTTTTTCCAGAGCAAATGCTCTGAAAAATACCCCTCGTCTTATAATCGAGGTCGTCTTCTAATCAGACCCCAAAAAAACGTCTGCTGGGGCCATGCTGCTTACCAGGCTTTGGTCGCAAACGGCGTCTCTGCTACCAGCAGAGCAGGAAGCCAGCACATAACTCTTCACAGAACTCTACCTCCCCCTCCTTCCTCTGGGGACGGGGCCAGAGAAGTTGCTCACACAGCCGGGCCCCTGCAGAAGTCTGCGAGTGGGAGATCTGCAGTTCAGGTAAGGGGGCTAGGGGGTTTGAGCAAGTGTGTGATTAATGGAATGAATGAGTATTTAAATGTTTCTGGATGAGTGTGTGTGTGATAGCATGGATGTGTAAGGGGGGTGGTGTTAGCATGGCATAGGAAGGCTGTAATCCCACTACTATCATCCCCAGGTTCCAGCATGTACTGGCTGCCTTGGCTTGATAGGAGTGTGATTGCTGTTAGCAGTTTTATATATATATATATATACCTCCAGAAATGCATTTTAACCAGAGTGGCATATATGGGTATAAGGCATATCATAGGGCATATGGGGGGTTAAAAGGCATATCATGGGGCACAGTGCCATATAAGAGGGTATAAGGTACATCATGGGGCAGAGTGGCAAATAGGGGGGTATAAGG
>VKOC01017721.1:0-40953 GCA_009364415.1 Spea multiplicata | reverse complement strand
TATAATTGATCAATGAATTATTTGAACAATGAGAGACAGAATAACAAAAAAAAAAATCCAGAATAATGCATTTCAAATAAGATAGAAATCAATTTGCATCAGCAAAAATGTTGGGCTTCCAGGTGTCTTTTATACAGGTAACAATCTTAATAGGAGTGCTCCTAATCTCAGCTTGTTACTTGTATAAAAGACACCTGTCCACAGAAGCAATCAATCAATGGATTACAAACTCTCCACCATGGCCAAGACCAAAGAGCTGTCCAAGGATGTCAGGGACAAGGCAGTAGACCTGCACAAGGCTGGAGTGGGCTACAAGACCATCACCAAACAGCTTGGTGAGAAGGTGACAACAGTTGATGCAATTATTTGCAAATTGAAGAAACACAAAATAACTATCAATCTCCCTCGGTCTGGGGCTCCATGCAAGATCTCACCTCGTGGAGTTTCAATGATTATGAGAACGGTGAGGAATCAGCCCAGAACTGCATGGGGTGATCTTGGCAATGATCTCAAGGCTGCTGGGACCATAGTCACCAAGAAAACAATTGGTAACACACTACGCTGTGAAGGACTGAAATCCTGCAGCGCCTGCAAGGTCCCTCTGCTTAAGAAAGAACATCTGAATGATTCAGAGGAGAACTTGGCCTTTTTTAAATTTTTGGACAGAATGTCTTGTTTTCCTTTATATCATAGTGATCCTTACCAATGGAATGCCACAAGGTTGGATCCCATGCTTCCCCTAGTAAGAATTGTATTTTGTAGTTGCTCTACTTCCTTTATGCCTCGGGCATCAATGAGCCTTGACAGCCCAAGCCAAAGTAAAAAAAAATAAATAAAAAGAAGCACCTTCCAAGTGTTGCATTTTAAAACCCCCAACAAACCCATATATGGGTGTTATCACTGTACGTAGGAGATGTTGTTGAACACAAATTGGGGTGACACAGAAGCTTAAATTGCTACCTAATATAAAATGTGTGTGGACAAAAAAATTACTATCGCAAACATTGACAAGGGCTGGTAATAGAATTAGTGTAGCATTTGAAATACCCTGGGATGTCCTGTTTTCACACATATATAGTTTGACAGGGTAAATTGAATTGGCGAGGCTCCAAGGGTGTCCCAAATAGGACATGGGGCAGGATGATCAGATATCAAAATGACAATTTATAAAGCGGGCACCTCCCAAATGTGGCCCTTTAGCCCTCAAACCCACAAATGGGTGGTTTCACGGCATGAGATGTAGCTGAACTTATATTGAGGTAGTGTTACCAGTATTTGAAATACCCTGGGATGTCTAGTTTTCCAAAATATATGGTTTGATTAAAATTGTGGTTTGCATCAAAGAGGTCTCAAATAGGACATGGGTCCTATATTGCAGCAGTCTCCAGTATTTTGTTTGTGGGTCTTTCTGCCTTAAATTTGGTCTTCAGCAAGTGAAATGCATACTCGATCGGGTTAAGATCAGGTAAGTGACCCGACCATTGCAGAATATTGTACTTCTTTGCCTTAAAAAAACTCCTGAGTTGCTTTCGCGGGATGTTTTGGGCCATTGTCAATCTGTGAAGCTCTGCCCAATCAACATCGCTGAATTAGGCTGAATCTGAGCAGACAATATATCCCTATACACTTCAGAATGCATCTGTCTTCTATCACATCAGCAATAAACACTAGTGACCCAGTGCCATTGGAAGCCATCCATGCCCAAGTCATCACACTGCCTACACCATGTTTTTCAGATGATGTGGTATGCTTTGTATCAAGAGCTGTTTCAAGCCTCCTCTATACTTTTTTCCTCATCATTCTGGAACAAGTTGATCTTAGTTCCATCTGTCCAAAGAATGGTGGGCTTTCTTTTTTTAGAATTTTTTCTGGCCTTTCTATTCTTTAGGCATATGAATGGTTTGCATCTTGTAGTGAACTCTATGTATTTGCTCTTGTGGACTCTTCTCTTTATGGTAGAATTTTAATAATATGCCTACCTCCTGGAGAGTGTTCTTTACTTGGCTGGATTTTGTGAAAGGGTTTTTCTTTACCATGGAAAGGATCCTACGATCATCCACCATTGTTGTCTTTCATGGACATCCACGCCTATTTTGGTTGCAGAGGTCACCAGTGCGGTTTTTTCCCCCTGAATGTTAATTTGGCCACTCCAAATGTTCATGCTATGTCTGTGCAGCCTAAGGATGGCCTGACTTGCATTGAGAGCTCCTTTGACTGCATGTTGTGGGTTCACAGCAGCAGCTTCCAAATGAGGCGCTTCACTAGTGATATAATTCACTCTGCACTTGAATTACAAACCCAGGCTCTGTTCTTTACATCACTACCAGGACTGCGTACCGGGATACAACTTGGAAGGTGACATGCATGCTGGTGCGCCATATCTCCCGCAGGGCAGTATATGACCCAAGGAGGACCAATATGATCCTTTTATTATTCTGATTTTTGTGGCTAAAGTTACCTTTTTGGATTATGGGACATGTGATCCTCTTGCTTTCATAAACTTTACCAAATTGGATATTGACTTACATGTCAAGACTTTCTGGTTGATTTGTGAACCAGCCCATATAGACAGGAGACACCTTTTCAATAAATATTTTCCGTAAACACTATTTGTTTCTGGGAAAGGGCATGGGAAACAGTACTATGAATCTTTATTCTGCTGTACTTATTTGTAAAATTGTTTACATTAGGAATAGTAGGTAAAAAGGCACATTTTAACCTTTGAGTGCCAACTATGTATGAAATACACTTGGTCAACCACATACATCTCTTACGTGAGGACACTCTGCACCTAACAGCTTTTCTGTGTGTCGAGCTGCTGGGCTTCACTCTATCACTCCTGCATGCTTAAATATACATGTAAGATAGGGGCAGCCAAATACGGCCCGACAGAGATTTCCCTGTGGGCCGGCCGGTCTGTGGGCCAGCAGACCATCATTCAAAGTGTGCGCACGGCGGCTGCTTTGAACTTCGCGACCGGGCGGCTGTTTTTTCAAAGCAGCCGTCATGCGGCTGTAAGACCGCCTCTGCCAGCCGCCTAACAAAGTTAAAGCGGGCAGCGTGTACACACCAAGCCGCCCAGTGGCAGCAGTGCCTCAGCTCTTCGTCCCCGCCCCTTTTAAGACGTGACATTCAAGGGGGCGGGATCACAGAGTTCCTTCTGACAGGGAGAGGATCGTCACGTTAGAATGGGTGTGTGTGTGTTTGGGTGTCGGGGGGGCAGAGCCTGTCCTGGTGTGGGTGTTTGGTGTCGTGTGGCAATGAGCTTCTGGTGTGTGTTGGCGTGTTTGTGTGCAAGCCTGCTCCTGGTGTGTGCGTTGGGTCTTGTGGGGCACGAGCCAGTCCAACGTGTGTTGTGTTTTGGGTGCTGGTGTGGCAGAAGCAGTCCTGTGTTAATGTTTGGGTGCTGGTGTGGCAGAGCCTGTCCTGGTTTGTGTTATAAAATTGATGGGAAAAACTTTTCCACTGCTTTTTTCATTATCAACAAATTAACCCTGTATTAATATGCATTATAAAGCTAAAATGCAAAGTGAAAAATGAGTGCGGCCCACGCACACATACATTTCTGATGAAGTGGCCCACTGCAGAAAAAACTTGGACACCCTGATGTAAGATTTACATTATACTGTCAATATATAGATAACTGCACTGTTAAAATTGGTTACAAAATATTTTATTTTTAAAACATTTTATTTCATTAAGTACCATACAAAATGTAATTTAGAGTACCAGTTTAGGAAACATATACTGGGTTTGCATTAGTAAACATTTCATCTTTTAAACAGAAACATCATAAAGTAAGAAGCTGAAAAATCTAGAATAAGCAGTGAATAACAGTATTGCATATAAAAGAAAACATATTAAGACACAAACAATCTTATCTAGATTAAAAAGCATTTAGTGCTAGCATAATGGAATACAATACATAACAAGATAAAACCATCTTATTTCATATGTGTTTGAATATCATATAACGTAGAATTCGAAACAAAATCTCAAAGACAGAACATTTTTTCTCAACATCCACTGTAATAGACTTACAGTAGCCCCCAGGCTGTCAAAAGTTGTGTTCAATGCCTCTGGTAGTCAAAAGATAAAACACATTTTTCACAGCATTTCTTTTTCTTAGCTCATTCTAGAGCAAGAAGAGCTTATTTGTTGGAAAATATAAAGATCATAGCATATAAAAAAGTTTGCTAAAATGGATTAATAATTACACTATTATCTGGACCCCTAAAGGCTTTACTAGCTTATATTATGCCAGTCTAATATTCTTCATTCAAACAGAATCCTCTGTTGAGTTATGAAGGACCAAAAAGCTACACTGTGCATATATTCTATTTAACAATTATTAAATCAAAGACCAACAACTCATTTTGCACTGTAAGGGCACTTAATTTTATAAACATCATGAGAAGACAGAAGGGCAGAGACTGAAAATTGACGGTGAACTTATTTACTTAATTGGATACCATTTGTCCATGTTTTAAACCATAAAGAGATCGAAAGGGAAATTGTAAAGACAAATAATAGGGGGAATGAGAAGTTTCAAGACATTAATGGTTTTCCTCCAAAAGAAAAATTATCCAGTAGAATTTAATAGCATCAGAAAATATTGTTCTACTTAGTGCAAATATCTCGTGAGCCTGTTGAGACCCAGAATTCCTTGCTGGTACGTTAATTATTTTTGTGCTAGAGTAGCTTTTTTGAAGCTGTATCACATACTAATAGAAGAAAGGGTATTAGGGCATAGTGAAAAAAGGTGTACATTTATTTGTGATATTGCAAAGCGGTGGCAGATATTTCTTTAGGTGCCCTAAAAGCAACAATGAGTTCCACCATTGCCATGGCCAGTGTTGCTCAAATAGACATTTTTTGATCCCCTGGTTTAAGGAGTGAACACCTGTTAGGCTGACTGTAGTGTACTGACCACATACCTACCCCTTTTTGACCAAGGCACGTGTTAAAAATGAATGAGCTGGCAGGTTTTGCTGATAGATACAAGCTACAAATTAAAACTTAGTACTTCAGACAGATTTTCAGTTGATGAATTTGGTAATACAGGTGGGACTAATATACAGGTGCCTGCTAGTGAATAGTGTGGACTTTGGATTTAGGGATGTGTAAACAGAAATATAGGCCAAAGGATGCCATAATATACATTGTTTATTTTTAATAACTCTGGTTAGAGGATACACCCATATTCTAATGCAAGATATCCAGTTATCAGGCACCTGGCGTTTAAGTATGATACCTTTTACCCAGATACTGGATCACCATAGACCTAGTGCTAGACATCGCATTTTATAACAGCCAATATTTAAATTCAATACTCACTACAGAGCACACACAATGTGGAATATATATATATATATATATATATATATATAAATATACGCATACTGTACATGTGTGAGTTTGATATGCAGCTGAATAGCTGATTTTTAAAATTTTCTTCTTCCCATGACTTGACTTTTGTTTTTACATGATTTTGACCATACAATCAGACCCGGACAGATAATTCTATAAAATATTTAGGATTCGACTAAATATCTACACAAAATCCAGATGGTTAGAAATTAAATTAGCATATAGGTTTACAGACTGGATATAAAAAATGTGCAAAGTAGAGGATGTAATCTAGTTATGCAAACTACAACTACAAATTACATCTATTCCCATTCATTTTTAATTACAAGCTACACATTCCAAGTATAAACAAGACAAGGGAAAAAAATATGTTCTTAGTATGAGTCTGCAAATTGTACTCACAGCCCCTGGGGTTGCGTGGCAGTATCAGGCTTCTTCTCATGCCCTAGGATTAGCAATTTATTATTAAAGAGCCTGCATTAGCAGTAACAATACTGCCTTGAAGACACTGTAGTGAATGGCAGCATGTTGTGTGTAGTGACCTGTACTTCTGTTGCTTTTCATTCATAAGAGGTTTTTTTCTATCTTTTGACCTCCATCACAAGGCCAAACAAAATCAAATTGCTGAAAGCTCTCTCGATAGCAGACTGTTGCCACTGGTCCAAAGCCATTTTTAATGCAAAGTAGAAAGGGTTCTCTATGGAATTATTATTTTAAAGCTTTTGGTTTTTGTGGTAAGTTAACATCAACAGAAAGCATCTTATTCCAGCTTCTAAACAATTCAAGCAGCACCAACACCAAAGAGGGATGCCACTGTGTTGGTAGAATTAAATATTGAAAAAGAGTGAAAAGTGTTTTGAATAGATCAAGGAAGCAGTACTTATTTTAAGCCGAATGTTGAAGGGTGTAGAATTTCCTTTAGGGAAAACATTTTAAGGACATTATTTCTGCCATCAGCCTTATTGGGCAAGAAGGAAACCCAGACAGCGCTGAATGATTACTCCAAATCAATTGATCAGGTACATTTCCTTTTAGAAAATGAGCCATGTCACTATGCTGGGGGTTGTCCCTGGGTATTTGATTACAATGACAAGAAAGGCACACACTAATCTAAATCGTCTTGAGACAGTCTTGATAAGTTATAGAGGGCACAGATTCAACAAAAGATGGCTCTCCTGCGATAACAATAATCTAGACTGCTGTCACCAGGGAGCAGTTGTTTAACCCTTTAAAGACCGAGACGTACCTGGTACTTCCGGGTCACGGGTCACCGGCAGACCGCGACGTACCAGGTACGTCACAGCTTTTACGCAATCCAGCGTCGCTTTGAACGCTGGGATCGCGAGGGGCGTCTGCTACTGACCGCTGGGTGTTCCCAGCGATCAGTAGCAGCCACCCCCCCTCAATTCCGTGCACGTGATCGCTTTGTAGCGAATCACGATCACGGAATTTAAATATTTTAAAAAATACTGCGGTCTTCAAGTGAAGACGCAGTATGCAACCGCCGGTCCGGAAGGGGTTAAAGAGACAGAAGACAATAGTGCAATGCATTGTTTTCAATGGGTTTAGGGACCGCCCATTGTCCTTAAGGGGTTAAACATAATAGCTTTTCTGTGACCAAAATAGCAATTTCTGTTGTCATGTAAACATTGGTTTATTTCATGGACCATATACTAATGATTGTTGTCTCAACAATTAAATAAAACCTTCATTTGGGGATACTTTTCCTCTAGAAAATTATTGTTTACCGACAAGCCTGTACTAGTGGTCAAGGGAGAAATGTAGACCTGGAAAAAATATTTTCAAAAAGTAACATTACCCTAAAACCAGTTGGGGGAACTGCATACATTGACACATCTGACACATTTAATGATGCAGTAATTGTTTATGGCAGTTCCTACCTGTTCTTTATCAGATGCTGACAAAAAGCCATCATCAGAATGGCAGTTGGCGATTCCTGCCTCGTCATTACCCAGCAATGTTCTTAACTATGCTGGGATAAAGAAGAAGTGTATTTATCTACTGTGATGCTAGATGCACATTCTCTCTTATAACTATCAACATAAACTGATACCCCTGAGAGGAACCCATCTCCTCAGTGCCTTGATGCTAATATTACCCAAGGGCAACACTTGATGCCAGAAATGCAAAGAAAGATCACCGGGATGGTAGTGAAAGCACAGGGAACGACAGGGTGACATTGAGCGCATCATTGTGTTGGACCAGGGAAGTGTGTTGGTAATGTAGGACCAACTCTTTCAGAGAGGCGTATAAATAGTAAGGTTCAGCAAAGCCATAACCTGTGGCAGTCTTGTAGATTACACAGTGCTTAGTGTCACCATCCACCCTGCAGAAGAAAGAAAACAGGGAGTTAGTATGAAAGTAATGGAAGTTACTGGGGAGAGTTGTATGGGATACATAAAAATAATTCGGCAGACATGATGTTGTTGATCTAGGAAGCCCTTTTTGTCAAAGTCTTCTACTTTTTGTTAACTAAAAATTTGAAAGTATTACATTTAATCATTAAAAAAAAAAGAGCAAAAACATTTTCTGTTGTCATAACAATAGATAATCCAATTGATCGCTGCACATTTACCTATTCTAGAAAAACTGTCAGGTCACATGACAGCTAGCCAACGTCAGTAAACAATTACAACAGTGTGTAATGTGTAACACTTGGAATTCACTTGATATCCAATCCAGTTTGTCATACAAGCAGTAACAAATAAAATGAATGCAAACTGATGATGCTGTTGTCCTTTTAGGTTTAATTTGGAAAACTTTAGTAAAAGCTTTTTAAATATATATTTTCCCCTCTGAATCCTCACAAAATTAGGTAAAGTGACGGAAAAGTCCCTCCAAGTTTATCAATTCGGGTGTCCTAATTTCAGAAATAATTTATGTAGAGTTTCCATACTTTCCCAGCACTCATAGGGAACATACTATAAGGTGTACATGATTCTTTACAAAGCCGTATTATTTTTACATTAGGTATGATGGGATTGCAACTCTAATTTGAAACAAAAATAAACCAATATCCACCAAATTATATATTTCTGTAAAGCAGACAACACAGACTATCATATTTTTGGGGCACTCTTAATGCAGCTATTTCGCCACCAATCACTGTCAAAGGTGGCCGCCAAAGTTATTTCCTGTGCTTTTTTTCACCAACACTTCTGTGTTGCTTACATTTTTTTGCACATGGTGTTATGGCAGAGAAACCCAGCCTAAATTGTTTAGCTGCATCTCCTGATTATGGAAATGCCTCACATCCTTAGTTTTTTCTTTCTAGAGGGCCATATCTACTCCTTAAGTAGCTTAAGCGGTCGGAGTGAACGGATGGGATGTTTAGTTTTTTTTACTACATGTAGAGCTAGGGCAATGTGATCTCAGAGCTTTTTAAATTTTTTGTATTTTTTTGCAATATGGATAGAGAACACTTATACATCTTATGTATGCCAGTAACATCACACTGACATTACTGAGCTCACTATATTTTTTTAAATTTTCCCTGTGGAAAGAGGGAGAAATGTGTTCAGCAAGCTGTTTCATTGACTTGCAATATGTGCGATCGGCCAGCAGGGGGAGCAATCAGATCCCAGCAGGATCGAGACAAACCCTGCCAAGTCTTCCCTGTCTTCCAGTGACCTTCTGGTGGGTGTCAACAGAAAGGAATGCCCAACCATGAATTTCTTATATAATGGCGAGCGGCATTACACACACATCCAATTGTCAGGAAGGAGGGGGCACTGATAGCCTGGCACCCCTGGCATAATTTGCTGGCGCATAGTGATTAGGGAGCACGGATGACCCGCTCGCCCCTTCCCCTATAGAATTGCTACTGGTTTTTTTAGGGGCCCTGAGAACGTGGGCAACTGCCAAGTCTGCCCATGCGTTTAGATGGCTACCTTAATGTTGGGCTGATTAGGTACGCCCTTGGATCTCCCTAGAGTATTTGGCAGCTGGGACGGATCCTGTGTGTGGCTCCCCCCCACACGCCCCTAAAGCAGCCTGCACATGCCACCGGTGCCCCTGAAGCAGCCTGCCTTCGCCAACGCTGCCCCTGAAGCAGCCTGTCCCTGGAAAAAGCCAGTCTGTGCCAAGTCTGCTCCTGAAACAACCTGTCTGTGCCAACCCCGCCCTTTTAGCAGCCTGCTTGTGCCACTTCTGCCATCCTGATCAGCCTGCCTGTGCCACCTCTGCCCCTAAACACTAACTTACTACTCCATTCATTCAATCACCCACTAACATTCAATCACTCACCCACTTACCTCTCTTGCTGATTTCCCTGGGCCAGGGCCGGCCGTGCGGACGTCTATGCAGCTTACTGCTGTGGCGCCAGTGCACTGTATGAGGAAACTTTCTCCGCCCACGTTCCTGCTCCCCCCGCGCGGGAAAAGAATTTCCTCATACATGCGCGGGCGCCACAGCAGTAAGCTGCGGGCATGCGTTAGGCGGCTGTCGGGCCACCGGACACCCCCCCTTTAGGTACGCCACTGGGGAGATCCGTGATCTCCCCAACTAGTCCTGCAACTGCTGATCGGGTGACTGTGCGCCCCCTCGCAGCTGCGCCAGAGGTGAGTGCATCTCTCGCCTCAACCTTCCTACGACCATGGATACAGGTGGAAGTATCTATCATGAAAGAACAGAGATCACAGCTTAGTATCTACATATACTTACACTACTGAACAAGCATAACAGCCTTTTTGTCTGCTCTCCCGTATCAAGAATGTGCCATCCGCCTTTCCAGCCAACATTTCCTCTGCCTGCTCGCGTTTCATTTTGCCCATGTACCAGGTGCGCTCCTCATGGTGTGGAAGGTCCTCCCCATCATCCATAATAGAATAAGGGCTACAAGAGACAGAAATAGTTGCTTTTGCTTTACAGAAAGGAGGAATGAGCCCTTCAGACTCAGTTTTGTTTAAAAAAAAAAAACCCCCCCCCCCAGATTACTCCTATTTCAAAGACAAGATCAGATGCACTCGGCATACAACTTCTCTCCTGCTAGAGGAACACAGGCAGAAAACGTAAGCCATCTTCTGTTTAGTGATTCATACGCAAAAATGGCATGATTTGCTGTGTAGTATTCTTATGCATTAGATCATACTGTTTAAGTAAGAAAACATGCAATGCTATTTAATTTACTAGCTTTTTAAATAAATGTTTTACAGAATGTATTCTGTGCATTGGGTGTTGTGACACCATGGCTTACCAAGCTGTTCACATTTAACAATAAGTGTCTTATACAACTAATATTAAGTCAAGCCCATATGTAAAACTAGGGAAAAACACTTTCAACACATTTACCTCATCTGCTCGTTGCATTAATACACATGATCTGAGGATAGAATGTAAGAGGTTATGACTAGATTGTACTGTGAGTTATGGCATTTAATACACTTACTCTTCTGGCTCATTCTTCATGTCCAGCCACTCATTAATGTCCTTCTGACGAGCACCTTTCCCAAGCAGCCAGCTAAATTATGAGGAATAAAAGATCAATGTCATTACAAGCAATGTACATTAGGTGGCAGTATGTGCATGTGTTATTGATAATGTAACAAGATGCTACACAGTGAAACAGGAACTGTGTGCATTCAAGATTACTGAGAGTATGTAAATAAAGCATGTTTTTACATAAACTCCCACCAATGGTCAGTGCAAAAATATTTAAATGGATTTAAATAAAGAAAAGAGACCACACAATTAACATGGGAGTATGGATTTGGAGCAACACTGAAAGCTTGTAAAACAGCAAAACTTAAAAAAAAATGCATAAAAGTAATGAGACTTGGCAAAGGTAGGATAATTACAGAATTATGCTCCTAGAGAAAGAACACAGACATTGCCAGCTCAGACTCCTGTGGTACATACACTAGATACTGATCACGCAGCTTGCGCAGCTGCATAAGGTCAGGTTTCAGGCTGTTCATTTTCTTGTCAATCTCTCTGTTTTCTGTAGCCTGTTTCTTCAGGTCTTGCTCCAGTTTCATCTTGCTGTCATGAATCTCTATTACCCGAGACTTAAGCTTCTCAGAGTTCATTAACAACCTGTGTGTATCAGATTAAAAGCGAGTGTTAACCACAGAATTTGATCGCGAGTAAGAACCATTCAATCCATCTATTCTGCCCATTTTTCCTGAGTAAGACTCTTATTCAGTCCTTGATCCTGTCTGATTCACGAAAGTGTTATGCTATTCATATGCATGTTTAAATTCTCTTACTGTATTAGCCTCTACAACCGATGGGAGGCTTTTCTATTAATCTACCACCGTTTAAGTAAAGTTAAATCTATTTACATTACACTATTTACATTACAAACCACTGACCCTGTAGTTTTAGATTAGGGTCTCTAATATTTATCCTCCTGTACTGTCAAATCCCTTTATGTTTCCATCACACCTCATCTTTTCTCCAGGCCATTCATATGGAGCTCCCTTATTCTTTCATGATATTTTGTTGCGGCAAACCATTCACCATTTCAGTAGGCTTTCTCAGAACTCTCTCCAAAATGTCAATATCCTTCTGGAGATGGGGATTCCAGAACTATACACAATAACGCTAGGTGAGGTCTGGCCAGAGGTCTATAAAGTGGCTGAACCACCGCCCTCTTTTTGCTACTGATGCCTAGCTATACAACTCATCACACTGCTCGCTTTTTCTGATGCTTATTGCATTGCCTGCTTAAATAATTCTCTTCTATTATAACTGACAGAACAGTATGACCAATGCTAAGGCATTTTAACATACAAGTGCATTATTATACATTTATCAATATTAAACGGAAGCTGATACTCTTGGCCATTCTTCCAGTTTACTTATCACTTATTTACAAATCACTAACCATTTGGCTTGTTCCACCAGGGATGTCTACACTATTGCAGGCCTTTGTATCATATGCAAAAGGTATGGGTCCCAATAAAGAACCTCACTAGTAACTTACCTCTGAATATACACCATTAATTACAACTTCCTGTCACTCAGCCATTGTATTATCCATTCAATTAACATCCAAACCAAATTTATTTATACTTCTATAATGGACACCGATAATCCAGATAGACTAGGGGCATCTAACGTGCGGCCCCGCGGGCCAAATGCGGCTCGTTGGACTTCAAGGTGCGGCCTGTGTGAGCACGGCAAGAATGGCCCCCGGGAGATTTCCCGGGAGACCAGACGGTCCGTAAGCCGTCAGACCATCATTCAAAGCGGCCTCACGACGGCTGCTTTGAACTTCACGTCCAGAAAGCCGCTTTCAAAGCAGCCGTCGTGCGGCTGTAAGGCCGTCCGCCTAAGTTAAAGCGGCCGGCGTGCACACACCACGCCGCCCAGAGAGGATAGTCACAACTGAGAACAGCAGGGAAAAAAGTATTACCAAAAAATTAGTTAGGGGTTATAGGAAAGTGGAAACCCATATTGGGGGGGGATTCCCTTGGGACACATATGAAATAATACAAAAGGGGGATGGGCTGGGTTGTGGCATTACAAAATCAATAGGGGGGCTGGTGTGACAGAGCCTGTCCTGGTGTGCGTGTGTGTTGGGGTGTCGGTGTGGCAGAGCCTGTCCTGTCCTGGTGTGGGTGCGTGTGCGCGCGCTTGGGTGTCGGTGTGGCAGAGCCTGTCCTGGTGTGGGTGCGTGTGCGCACGCTTGGGTGTCGGTGTGGCAGAGCCTTTCCTGGTGTGTGTGGTTTGGTGTCAGTGTGGCAGAACCTGTCCTGGTGTGTGTTTAGGTGTTGGTGTAGCAGAGCCTGTCCTGGTGTGCGTGTGTGTTTGGTGTGTCAGTGTGGCAGAGCCTGTCCTGGTATGTGTGTGTGTTTGGGTTTCGGTGTGGCAGAACCTGTCCTGGTGTGTTTGGGTTCGGTGTGGCAGAGCCTGTCCTGTTGTGTGTGGTTTGGTGTCGGTGTGGCAGAGCATGTCCTGGTGTGGGTGTGTTTGGGTGTCGGTATGGCAGAGCCTGTCCTGGTGTGTGTGTTTGGGTGTCAGATCTTGTCCGTGTGTGTGTGTGCGCGTGTGTTTGGGTGTTGGTGTGGCAGATCCTGTCCTGGGTGTGTGTGTGTTTGGGTGCCTGGTACTTTTACTTAGGAATAAATTGAACTAATTTTTACTTATCCAGAGATAAAAACGCCCTCCTGAATTTGTAGTCACTTCAGAGCACAAAACCTTCTTGGCCCAGAATCTGCATATTATATTAAAAAGGATTAGTGGCAGTACATTGTGGCTTCAATTGTCCTTTGTATGATGACTTATTAGTGTACTTATTACTCCCAATCCCAGTAGATTCTATCTTGTATTTTCTACTGAGCACTGATGTCACCTTTATCCAGTCACATCGATGCCGATGAGATTCTATTTATTTTCATAAAATTGCCACCAAAAATCCTCAGCACCAGGCCCATGATGCTCTTAATCCGGCCCTGCCTCCAGTGTGCGTCAGCCATCTTAAATCCAGCTTGTACCCACAGTGTGCTCCAGCCTTGTGCAGTTTTATTTGGCTAAACTTGTTTTAAATGGTTTGTGGATTGACTTTGTTTTACAGTTTAAGTAATTCAGTATTGATAGAATGACATATAAAAAAAACTTTTCCACTGCTTTTTTCATTTTTGCCAAATTAACCCTTTATTAATATGCATTATAAAGCTAAAAGGCCATATTTTCTGAAATTGAAAAATGAGTACGACCTACACACACATACATACGGCCCAATGCAGAAAAAACGTGGACACCCCTGAGATAAGCTATACTTAATGCTTCATTTACATCCAATCTTTTCCTTTAGTATACTTTCCATTAATATCCCAACTACTGATGTAACACGTACTGGTCTATAAGAGTCTTCCCTGCAACATTTTTTGCCAAATAGTGCCATAACCAGCAACTTGTCAATAGGGACTAGCTAAATAAGTCTGCCAATGACTTTTAATGAGTTCAAGTTGAACGTCCTTTACATGTTTGCC
This sequence comes from Spea multiplicata, assembly GCA_009364415.1. NCBI lineage: Eukaryota > Metazoa > Chordata > Amphibia > Anura > Pelobatidae > Spea > Spea multiplicata. Next base: position 26,626 of record VKOC01017721.1, on the reverse strand, counting down.
TGGTCCTACTTTCTAATTGAGGTCCCTTCCCTTCATCTTCCTTTATAAAATTTGAGCAGTAGTAGATTGTAAGCTTGAGAGCAGGGCTCTCTCCACCAAATGTATCGGTTTGCCTTAGTCTGTCAATTCTTGTCTTGTCATATCCCTTGAATTTATGTATTCTATTAAGCGCTGCGTAAACTGCTGCGTAAACTGCTGGCGCTATATAAATAAAAGATAATAATAGTAAAGATAACAGCTAGATCTTTATCCTTATTTACAGTGGGGCAGAAAAGTATTTAGTCAGCCACCAATTGTGCAAGTTCTCCCACTTACAAAGATGAGAGAGGCCTGTAATTTTCACCATAGGTACACTTCAACTATGAGAGACAGAATGAGACAACAAAGTCCATAAATCACATTGTCTGATTTTTAAAGAATTGATTTCAAATTATGGTGGAAAATAAGTGGTCAATAACAAAAGTTCATATCAATACTTTGTTATATAACCTTTGTTGGCAATGACAGAGGTCAAATGTTTTCTGTAAGTCTTCACAAGGTTTTCACACACTGTTGCTGGTATTTTGGACCATTCCATACCATTCCATTCCATGCAGATGTCCTCTAGAGCAGTGATGTTTTGGGGCTGTCGCTGGGCTTGAGATCTGGAGACTGGCTAGGCCACTCCAGGACCCTGAAATGCTTCTTACGAAGCCACTCCTTCGTTGCCCGGGCGGTGTGTTTGGGATCATTGTCATGCTGAAAGACCCAGCCACGTTTCATCTTCAATGCCCTTGCTGATGGAAGGAGGTTTTCACTCAAAATCTCACGATACATGGCCCCATTCATTCTTTCCTTTACACGGATCAGTCGTCCTGGTCCCTTTGCAGAAAAACAGCCCCAAAGCATGATGTTTCCACCCCCATGCTTCACCAGAGGTAAGGTGTTTTTTGGATGCAACTCAGCATTCTTTCTCCTCCAAACACAATGAGTTGAGTTTCTACCAAAAAGTTCTACCTTGGTTTCATCTGACCATATGACATTCACCCAATCCTCTTCTGGATCATCCAAATGCTCTCTAGCAAACTTCAGACGGGCCCGGACATGTACTGGCTTAAGCAGGGGGACACGTCTGGCACTGCATGATTTGAGTCCCTGGCGGCGTAGTGTGTTACTGATGGTAGCCTTTGTTACTTTGGTCTCAGCTCTCTGCAGGTCATTCACTAGGTCCCCCCGTGTGGTTCTGGGATTTTTGCTCACCGTTCTTGTGATCATTTTGACACCACGGGGTGAGATCTTGCATGGAGCCCCAGATCGAGGGAGATTATCAGTGGTCCTGTATGTCTTCCATTTTCGAATAATTGCTCCCACGGTTGATTTCTTCACACCAAGCTGCTTGCCTATTGCAGATTCAGTCTTCCAAGCCTGGTGTAGCTCTTTGGTCTTGGCCATAGTGGGGTTTGGAGTGTGACTGTTTAAGGTTGTGGACAGGTGTCTTTTATACTGATAACAAGTTCAAACAGGTGCCATTAATACAGGTAACACGTGGAGGACAGAGGAGACTCTTAAAGAAGATCTGTGAGAGCCAGATATCTTGCTTGTTTGCAGATGACCAAATACTTATTTTACCGAGGAAATTACCAATTAATTCATTAGAAATGCTACAATGCGATTTCCCCGCATTCTGTATCTCATAGTTGAAGTGTACCTATGATGAAAATTACAGGCCTCATCTTTTTAAGTGAGAGAACTTGCACAATTGGTGGCTGGCTAAATACTTTTTTTGCCCCACTGTATGTGACTTGCTTCAGTTGTCCTTAATCTAAATCCTACTGCTTTCAGCATCTCTTAAACTATTTTTCCTGGACCCTATTTAAAACCTCCAGGCCTACAAGATTCATCTACATATCTTTCCATTTTAGAAAAAAATAGCTTTTCTAAAATATTTAAAAACCTTAGGTTGCATTGCATCACTAAAACATTGTCATTATACTGTATTTAATATGGAGGATGTTAAATAAAGTTAAAACAAAAAATGATGCTTTAATTGGTTTAATTCGAACAAATAATCAGCCAACTAATCGATAATGAAAATAATTGTTAAGTTACTTCATTTACTTACAAGTAGATATCAACACACCATTACAATCATATATGAGCGCCAGATAAACCCACTTTAAACGTCTTAGTCAGATGTAGTCCTGCAACAGCTGGAGGGCCACAGTTTGTAGACCCTTGGATTAGATGGAAATATTCCATGAATGGTCAACTGAACAAGTGAGAAATGCAGAGGACAAGAATACAGATGCAGGGGAAAGCTAAGGTGGAAAAGAATCAAGTAATATTTGGGCCTACCCTAATCACAGGAGGGATATTTCCATTTGTATCATAAGATGCTTGCCATTGTTCTTGGGTTAAAAAGCTAATCAGACAGGCATCACATGATGCAAGTGAAACCAACAAATTCACACTGTAAAAAAACAACATTAATAAAAATGAGCTAAAGCAAACTTAAGGTAAAGGTGGAACTTGGACCCTTGTTAAAAAAAGATTTCTATAAGGCTCATAAAGGGTCTTACTGTAAAATATTGTCAATATGGTTAGATTATAATTCCAGTACTAAGCTCTTAAAGTATATGTATATTGAGTTTTATATCAATGTGCTTTGTGCTGAAGCATGTGACTGATTTAATACCAGTATGTGTCACACATTCTTCTACAAAAATGTAAAATCAAGTACCTGGTTAAAATCACACAAATCACCAGCCTCCATCAACGTAACATTAAACAAATGAACAATCCGCCACACTCTCACCTTTCAATCTCCTTATTGTTACCCTCTCTTCGGCACTTCTCAATGTATTCTTTGCTACATCTCTCCTGTGTTTGACACTGTTCTTCAAAGATTTTTATTGTTTCTTTGAAGGCCTCTATGGCCGTTCGCTTCATCTGTAGCTCCTGATGCGTAGAAAGGGCAAAACATTAGACCTGGAGAGCATCATATCTAGCTGGGGAGAAAGGCTCATATTACTACCTGAGTTGTCCTGGTGTATTCCTCATACAAGGTATCAAACTCCCGACTCTTATCTCTGTACTGCTGGTTATAAAGCTTCAACTGCTCACCAACTGCCTCAACACTGTCTTCCTTCACAATCTGGTCCTAAAATGGTACATTTTATATTTGTGAGAGGTTGTTGAATTACAGCATTCTGAGCAATATCCTTCAGGAAGAAAAAAAAAAAAAAACAAGAAACAATTACCTGCTGGTATTTAGACATTGGATAAAGAAGCTTGGTGTCCAGTTTGGCATTGTACTGGGCTAGAGACTCATGCCGGTAGTGAGCAATTAGTGCCACCACTGATGTAAAGGTGAGAGGGTCAGAGAAACCATACATGCCATCACGATGGAATATCTTGATCAGCTTGTTGTTTCCACCTTTCCTAAGGGTTGAGAAGAGACATAACGTATATTTGTAGATTACTTTGGTCAAATAAAGGTAAGGAAAACACACACTGTTCACTAACATGGTAATTTTCAACAGGTTCTTGCACAAATAATTGGGAATCAAGCCATAGTGAACGTTTTCTAAAAGATCTGCCTCTACCAACATACAGTGTACATCACCCAGACACTATTTTGGTGTAACTATGATGTATTGTTATAGGAAGACTACAGAAGTACTACATTTCAGAACTAAATAAAATCATTCCATAATCTCTCTCCACTCTAACAATTGTACGTTCTGACACACTCCATTTGTCAACAGATTAGTCTGAACTGCTTTACCCAGTTAACGGACTAGTCATCAAAACACCTTTCCAGAGTCCAAGAAAGTCGTTGCACTGTGAACACTTTGGCCAAGATTAGCTACAATTTGAGCACCGAGGGACCACTAAGGCTATGATCAAAGCTTTCTTGAAGTATGTCTAGAATAAAACAAGCCACAGGACATTGTGTTCCACCCTTTAGACTCACATCACACTGCAAACTTAGTTCGGATTTCTGGGTATCTTAGAGCTGGCACCTGATTTTTGCTCTTCAGAAGTCTTTTGTGACTGCCATTAAGAAACCTGTGTGTCTCAGGGTCTGTCTTTCAATGTTCTGGGCATCTGAATGAATGTGCCAGAAATGTGGTAGATCAGAAGCCACTGCAAAAAACAGGTCTCTCCTGCTTGGAAGCTGGCACAGTGGGGTTCCACTGACAATGCTAGAAGGTCAGAATCCCAGACCCCTTTTCAGCCAATTCATATAGACAGAGATAAACGTCTTTACTGGAAGCTTGATCTTTATCACCTTTTCCAAAAAAAAAAAAGAAAATGATAGAAACATACACTCACTGCCTCCAATCTTCATGGCATACTTTTTACAAGGTGCTGGAAACATTCCTCCGATTTTGGTCCATATGGACATGATGGCATCAACAGCTCCTGCAGATTTGTCAGCTGCACATCCATGATACAAATCTCCCATAGTCCCAGATTGAGATCTGGTGACTGTGGAGGCCATTGGAGTACAGCAAACTAATTGTCATGTTCAAGAAGCCAGTTTGAGATGATGATTGTGACATGATGCATTATCCTGCTGGAAGCAGCCATCAGAAGATGTGTCGTAAAGGGATGGACATGATCAGCAACAATGCTCAGGTAGGCTGTCAGCATTTAATTGATGCTCAATTGGTACTATGGGGCCCAAAGTGTGCCAAGAAGATGCCCCCACACCATCAGCCTGTCTGTTGATACAAGGCAGGATGGATCTTTGCTTTCATGTTGTCTTGACCACGTCTACATGTATTTGGTTGCTGCCATGTGATTGGCTGATTGGCTATTTGTGTTAACAAGCAATTGAACAGTTGTACCTAATAAAGTAGCCAGTGAGTGTATACACAGCACAAAATACATTTCTGTGTGAGGGCATCCACTTCCAGATGCTGGTATCTTGGCTGCAGGAAAAATAATAAGTAAGACAGGTGCCAGAACTCGGATAGACAGGGCGTTCAATAGTCATAAAAGCCAAAACTCAGAGCTGAAAGAGTAGTCAAAAGGCAAACCAGGCCAAAAACCAATACAGAAGACGTCACACCAAATCAGGATACAAAATCAGGGCCCAAGTAACAAGCCAGGTGAGAAGATTGTAAACAATACTCTCAGGAACGCAAGGATGCTACAGCAACAAAGTGCAGTCCTAAAGTAAAGTCCTGGTCCTTAAATAGCCCATGAAGCACGAAATAGAGAAGGCAAAATCAGAATGCATTAAGGTCATACAAGGTTGTCTGATGTGACTCACAAGCTGGTGTATGTGATCGCACATAGCTTGTTATGCCTAGTAGTAGTCTGCTGCAAGCACGGCATAGCAAAGGAGGTAGCGGGTGAGCTTTGGTGCTCAAGTTTAAAGTGTTTTTTTTTTACCAGGTAGACCCAATAAACCAGAACCTTGGTATGGTGCTCACATACCTTGAATACTGGAATCTTTGAAATGTGCACCTTAGCTTTTGCATGTACCAGTAGTAATAGTTAACCACTGTGGATTTAACCAAGTTTCTCTCCACCTGCAGTTTGTCAAATACAGCCCACCACTCGGACGAGGATTTGGATTGGGCACAGTTGGACATATTTGGACATATTTGGACTGAAGGAGTCAACACCACTTTAGTCTGATAGCTCTAAAACATACATCTGTAATGGTGGACATAGCCAATAAACCACAAATCTACAAAAAACCATACGATAATTGGCCCTGGAACAGCTTCATTCAGAAGGGTTACTCAAACTTTTTCCAGCTGAAAACCCACCCCTGGCTCTGCACGAGTCAGAACGTAAACTACAGTTGTACCAGATACGAATAACCACCATAACATTTTGCCCAACATAAGCAGTAACTGTGGTGAGCACCTATGTAAAGGTCCATGGGACTGAGGCAAGACCAAAACAAAGGCTTCAAATTGGAAATGGGCAATATTCTGTACCAATGGAAGAGCAATAGGAAGAAACTTCAGACAAGTATGTGGATACGGTCACTGTGCTGTGGAATAACTAGTTTATGTGCAAAAATCAGTTTTTCCATCTCTCTTCTATCTTATCAATAATAAACCTTTTTTTGTGTAGAGATTGTAGCAGTAATTATAATAGTAAGAGAGACCTTTGGTCTCCAATGCATACATACAGAGCCTTGTCTGCGTTGATCGACATTTTCTAAATTCTGACACAGGTGTGTGTCTCTCCTGCATGACTTAAGGAAGTATTATCTGCCTGTTATTCATGTGAAGGTACTTCTTCATAGTTCAGATCCTCCAGTTCAAACTCCCAACTACCAGACTTGCACATAAGATGGTTGTACCACGGGAGTTACTTTAAGGTTGGACTGAAGTCTGGAAAAGAAGCCTTTTAAAGAACTCAGAGGTGGAATCTACTTATTTGGCCAAGACAAATTCCTCATGCAAGGCATCATGTGTCCTTCACTGGTCACTCTCAGGCCATAGAGCTAAAGGATTAATCTTGGTGCTAACCTGTTTTAGACCTTTCCTCTTCATGAGGTTTATCCCCCACAGACTGCTCAGTGGACATTCTTGATTACAAACACATTCAAATGAAATGGCCAGGCCTCTTAGTCATACGAAACTCCAGAAAGATCCATACAATGGGAAATATCTCTTATGGGTCCCAAAGGAAGCAGCTTATCTTACCATTGACAAACTGGAGTATGGTGGCGGTATACAAATTGTAATACTATTCTGAGTGTTGTGCAAGTGGTGTGTCACATAAAAACTTACAGTAACAGGTGGAGATGAAGGCCCTACTCATACTGGAGCTTCACATAAACATCTTACACATGTGCACAAGCAAATAAACTCCAAGTGAGAGAGTTGGGAGTTGCTCATCAGCCACATGGGATGAGATAAGAAGAAAGACTGCCTAATAAAAGGGCCAGCTCTACATAGACTGTTACCGGTTTGAAAACAAGAACATCTAATGCCTCCACCAAAAGTACAAGGGTCTAGTAAGGAAAAGAAGACCCACAACCAGACAATCCCCTAGAAACAAAATGGTAGATGACTAATGTAACTCAATCAGGAAAGGAAAACAGTAACTTAAGACTAAAGCTGTCTTACCGATTAGGTCCTGCCCTACCTCAGTGGTAAACACTCCCTCATAGTACCAGCAGGCATAACAGGATGATCATCTCCTCTAAACATGGAAATTATAAGCAGTATCCATAGAAAACTGAACTAAAGTGTAACTGAGCGAAGGGAAGTTCCACAGATCTACAATATACAAATATCTCTTGAATAAGCATTGCTGTAAGTATTCCTGCTCTCTATATAAAGAAAAACGCTGCTTCCTGTGGTAGTTCACAAGTCAATGCCAGCAGAGTTATATAAACATATAGCTTCCAAAATGACCTTGAATCTATCACACAGACAACACCCTCTATCTTTTATCTGTTTGTTTACTAAAACTAAAATAAGAGCTGGGTCAGAGCAGGGAATCAAGGAAGTGGCCGCTTTTTTTTTCCTTCTGGTTTTGTTTTATTCTTTCCCTTGTGTGAACGGTTAGCAGAGACTAGGCTTCCATAAAAACCCAAAGCCATTAATTAACAGGAAATGACCTTTAGATCAATGACAGTTTCAATAGGTTATGTTTATTCATAAACACAGTAACCAGTGTGGGAGAGTTAACTGACAGGATAAATTCTTTACCCTTACACAGAATTGTACATCAATTACAAAAAAAGTATTTGGTACAGCAATTAAGATGCACTAGATTGGTATTTTAATAGTATTTTCAAGGTGGCTAAATTCTGACAATAGTGAGATGTAGAGAAACATCAATTTTATATGCTATTGGATTCCAAATTCATATTCAGTTATTAAATGCATTCAGCTATGTAAGAATTCTCCAGCGCTTGCTCAGTTAACACTGTATTCAGTCACAATGTCCTTGTGTCATTCCGATATTCAAAAACCGACAAGCAACTAAGATGTTAATTATACATTCTGCAGGACCAACTGTCTCCCAGGAGAAAAAATCATTGGGACCTAGACTTGGGTGAGCTAAAATGCTGTGAAGGTCAGTTTTCTGAATCAACTGCTGTGTAAATTTCATGAGAAAGTCCCCCTTTAAATAATTTGCCATAAAATATGTCAATGTTCTGTGCCCCAAATTAGCTATCCACACATACTCTTTGATGAAATGAAAAACTACCAATACTATCATTTCCAAAATACTCAGATGTAACCCCTTTACTTGGATCAAATTTCTCCAGGAATCCTTACCACACAAATTATTTTGCATATGAAAAAGATTTATGAATATGTTCTTTTAACCTTTGTATGACCACAAAGCCACTGCTTGCTTACACAGGTGGGCAGTGTATGTTATACAAGTGTTAGATATAATGAATGCATTGATGGACTGCCATTAATTTCAAAAGCACCTACTCACCTGCCTCAGTTTTGCGTGTCGCTCATTGCAAGCTTGCACAATCCAAGCTACATTTTCGGAATCATATCAATATCCTTTAGGTTTGTATTTATTTTGCTGGGTGTGTTCAGTATTTCAATGCATAGCACGTTTGCTTATTTTAAGATGTATTCATGTTTTAGCTGCTACTAGTTTCTAAATGGACCTTAATAAAGCCTTTCATTTTTTTTTATACCTTAAGCTCTCTGGTGCAAGATATATTTGTGTCACAAATTAAGATACCTGAGAGTGAGAGTGTATTCCCCTTGGATTTTGCTAGAGGCATCACGCACCAAGAATGTCCCATCTGGAGTATCCCGAAGTTTTTCATTTACCTCCTCCCTGAAATAATGCACAAGTATAAAAAAGAAAGACCCAGTGACAATGTTTTGTTGGGTTAAAATAAAGACCATGATGCATTATGAAAGCATACATACATACAAGTGCCTCACCTAGAAATGTCACCCCAGTACCATTCTGCCTCCTGAAGTATTCCTCCACCTCCATTAGCCTTGCATGTTGGTGGTTTGGGTTTTGCTGGCTTGGGAGGAAGAGCTATGGAGGAAAAGGAAAAAGTGACAATGTTGTACCTGCTAAAGGTGCTACTGCAATTAAGACAAAACATGAACTGCATTATCAGGCATGCTAAGAAAAAAAATCTTAGCACTGTCATTGTTATTGCTCATACATTTAAATACAGACTACATGTATTTACAGATTTAATCTTTTAAGAATCATTTTAGCTTTTAAGGCAATAATCAACCAGTCACAGTAGGGGGAAGAAATATTCCCATAACTATGGAGTAATTTCTTGAAAAGGTTTGGACATTCAACAATGAAAGATATTTTGTTTCTAGTACTGAATTTGGTTATAAAAGTCTTAGATTTCAAAGATTCCCATTGTTTGATGTAGCCTTCTGATTTAGACATCCTGTAAAAACCAGACACGACTGCCCTCTAAGTCCCTTTATCGTCAAGCAGCAGCCTCAACTCAAATATACGATTATGATGTACCTGGAGGGTGCTGTTCAGATGGCAGCTCTCTATTTTGCAACAGAAGCTCCAAAAAGAGAATGGGATAATCCGGGACAGCCTCCGCCCTGGTACAAGAACAATGTGATAGATGACTTCAACTCGCACATTAGACAGGAATACAGTTGGTTTACAGAAGAAAAAAAAAGTGATGTATGCATGTCTGTATATATGCCTAAATACCATGGCTTCTGCATGTGTGAAAATTGTGTTTCTTAAACTAAAGGGGTGTCAAACTTCTGCACCAAAGGTCACATTCTTTCAAGTTTCTTAAGGTCCCTTATTAATACATAAACAAACCATAGAAGTGCTATTGAAAAAAAACTAATTTTGTGTGTGGTCCTCAAGGATTGGATTCTGATGGCATCACATTAAACCAACTTTGGAACTTTATGTGTAATTTACCACAAATCAATTTAGAGAACCATGCTAATAAAAATCCTCACCCAGTGATCACTGGTCTAAACAATAGTGGTCCAAAAATTTCAGCAGCCATCTTCAGAGTCAATCCATTGCTGTTACTTTTATCACACACTTTCCAAATGTGTCGGAGAAGGTGCTGGAAAGTAAGTAAATGCTGCAAGGGTACAGCAGGTGGCTGGATGATCATAGAAACTTGTTCTATCTTTTTACTCTCCTCTTTTGACTCTAAAACAGCAAGACAGATGAGCAAATGGTTAACCACAGAATACACTGTTTACCTAATGAAGACACAGTTTGCCAAACTGCTATGACAAGTTCATAAGTAAAAACATCTTCATAAATATAAAAAAATGTTAGCACATGCACGCATTGAAACTTAATACCCATTGGATGATAGAAAGTCATGAGCCCCCTGTGGTCGATCAGATTATTCCGATCCAGGTCGGAAGGGCCCTTTTTGAACAAAAAACGGACACAAGAGTAAAATAATTTAAATATTTAACTTTGTTACATATTTGGAGAAAATGCCAGTCTATGATAGCATTCTCTTCTCCCTCAAACACACAGCTGTCCTTATTTAATGAAAGTATTGCACGTACTGTTAAATGTGCCACTGGGAACAGGCAGGATACTGCTGGTTTGGCTTAGGCGCCTCCAATATACTACAAGCAATCAAGGAGAGGGGACCCAACAATGTCATAAAAAACACAGAATTTGATGACAAGAGCTATTCGGTCCATCTAGTCTGCCCATTTTCATGTTCTTGCTATCGTCTTCCTTCTACGCTATACATATAGGAGATCCTATATTCTCCTTCATAATTCCTATCCCGCAAATCATTAACCATTAAGCCCTCCTCTAAACTCTCTCCAGAATGTCGGTATAGGATATATAACATATATAAAAGATACTTTTTATCCAACGATGTATCATTTCACATAAGACATGACATTTTATGATAAATATTCACAGCTACGATTTGTAGAAACCATATGAAGACACAATCTTGCTCACCGAGTAGTGCCCAGATGATCTCTTGGTGGACATTATATGGAATTACAGGATTTGGAAGATCTTGTAGAAATATCTTCACTGCATCTGCGATGGAATGTATATCTAATGTCTCCACGTCAATTCCTGCAAGGTCTTCAATAACAAGGAAACAATTGCTTAAAGGGGAAGTTACAAAACAGGTTTTGCATTTGTGGGTAACTTCGTATGTTTGGTGTGTTCTTGTCAGCTATTTCAACTTTTGTGTTTGGGTGTAGCAAGGTAGCTCCCCGAGGCTGAGGACACGAGGTAGATTTGAGTTTGGGAGGGGGCACTGATGGATTCCTGGGGAGACTCCTTGCCTTCCTGCCCAGTCCCCCCTTATGTCAAAGCCACCCTGTGCTAATTGGGGGGCACAGGGTGACAGGAAAACCCATATGGTCTCCCCTAACCAGTCAAAAATACTGCATGCTCCTGACTGAGACCAATTGTCATTGGCCATTGCCGCGGTTCCTAGCCACCGCGCAGTCCCATGAATTTGCGGCTAGGAACCGCGGCAATGACCGCCGACAATTGGAACATCAACATACGTTGTCCCACTACATCACTCTTTTGTTGTTACGCTATACATGTGGTGGGCAACACATGGAAGTGGTTACGGAGCTCATTTGGGAATCCTGGTTTTATTACATGATATGATATGACCGGGGTTTACCCAGCCGCAGCTATGGTACTCTGGCCAGCTGCCGCGCTGACGCTCAGGGTCCCAACATCGGATCAAGTTGCTTTTTGGAACATAACATCCTCGGACCCTAAACTCTCCATTGGTACTGGGATTGATGCCGTTCCCTTAGGACCAGCCTAAAATAGTGACTTTTTGTCAGGTGGGCATTGCTGGCCACTATATGGAGGCAGTCTGGTCAGTCTGGTAGTTGATGGCATTATACTCTTGATCAGATTATATTGTGTGTATAAATATCTGTGCTGTTCTTAATAAGGTCAGTTCCTGTTTTACCTCAATACAAGTTCTGTCTTGTTATTGGGGTACGTCTCGGTGCTGTCCTTGTCTGAACAGTAAAGCACTATATTGCTACGCTACAGTGCCACTGAGGCCCCTGAGGATCTGTGTTTCCTACTTTCTTTGTATTCCTGATGGCTATGGGGAGAAAGAAGCAGCATCTGGAGGGTGTATCCAGTCAGGGTACGGCAGAATTTCTGACCATTACCGCCCGCTTCAGCAACGTGTGTGTCCCGCTCCGCACTCCCGCAAGGCTGCCTTCGCGTTGCTCGCACACAGTGTCTCTTCTCTTATCCTACCCAGGGAGAGCAAAAACGGAGCAGAGTCATATGGCGTGATGTAAATTCACGTAACTCCGCTGTGTTCCTGGGCAGCAAAAGAGAAGAGATGCTGTGTGGGATCAACCGAAGGCAGCCTTACAGGAGTGCACGGGATTACTGGGACCCGCAGGTACATTGTCTGACCGCCCCCAACACCCGAAAAAAAACAAAAAAACAACGGGACTCGCTTCCTGATGCAGTCCTCTAGTACGGGTTGGTCAATCCACAGGGCGTATTGACTAAACTAGTTTGCAAGTCACTTTTAAGGTCAGAGAACACTTCATAACGCACTGGGCTGGGCCAGCTTACCATCTCTTACAGGAGAAAATCCCCAGGCTTAATACATCACTTTCTCTACCACCCCCTTCTTCCACCAAAGAGTAAGGGGACCACTGATGCGTCATATATATTGTTGTGCTTTCCTCTCACAGTCGGGGCATAGGATTCTAGTAATTTATTAAGGAACTTAACTGACAGCCAATCTGCTATTTAATGGTAGGAATGTATGGCCCTTTTCACAGGTAAGAAGAGCCCTGAGCCTCACAGAAGCTTTTGAGTGTAGATATTTACATATGTAAATATTTATAAAATATATAAGAATATTTTTATATTTAAATCATATTTCAAAAGTCAGAGGAACTAAGATTTGAAAAGAAGGAGGGTTATATTTTTGCTATATCATTTACCACCATCTGAGTCATCATATTCCCTTCTGCAGTAATTAAAATTGTTTATTAAACATATTTCATATATTACTTGCACTCCCCCTGTTATGACAGCTGATTTAATAGGAAAATAATGGAACATGTTTCTGCTCTCAACTGAATAAAGACCCCTTGCCAAGACTGGTTCTTACCGGTTTTTAATGCATTTCTGAACTCGAAACTAGAGGTCCTGTACAGCGTTTCACTGTCCAGTGCTGGAGGTGAAAGAAAAGAACAGCTCTCATATGCACAGCACCTAATAAATGCATTTCAAAGACTGAACAACTTACAGGACTATGCACTGCATTGGACAGTATACACCATAAAGTATATATAAATATTGCTATTATATAAGGTGTATTATATACACTATAAAAAGCATTCCGAGAAAAAGCACAGCATACACACACAAGAGGCATACATACATAAAAGTGTTCATATGTTGAGAAAACTAGTTCAGAAAAAACAGGTGAACAAAAGGATTATGGTTTTTAAAAATGTACTGGTTGCGTAAGTGTTAGAATATTTTTGCAGATTACTAAAAAAGATTAAGATGTACAGTAGTTTGCACTAAAAAAATCTGTCATCTTCCATTGACACCATACGATTAATAACTCTCGAACATGTGGTGCGGCAAAGGAACGACTATGGACAAGATAGTGCAAACCCAGGAATCAAGTAACTATGGCTGATATTTTCCTGGCGATGGCGAACAATTAATGCCACAATCTCTGTATGTAAGCCTTCCTGGCTTTGGAATTCTACAACATTTCCAGCCAAGTGGATTACTTTCCAGATGCGGCACCATTCATATTACATTTGTAATAATGGCTCTTTTGGCATCTAGAGGTTAACTGGATAACAGAATAGTTAGTTTACACCTTACAGGCAAAAGGCTAAAATTAATCACTTGGTAGCTTCGCATACAGCCTATTATTACATACATATTTATTACTAAAGCCCAGCCTTTAAATTAGAAGAAACCCAAATACAAATACAAAAAAAAAAACTCACCTCTCTTTTCGATAGCATCAAGCAACCTCGCGAGGATGGGAGGTGCAATTTCTGGAGGGGAAAAGTGGTCAACAAGCTCTGGAAGAGATTGTGCTACAACAAAAAAGTATTTCAGTGTAGGTATATTGAATACATTGTAACTGAATAGAAAGTATCAAACAGCAGCAGCTTCAGAGTTTAATCGGAAACGTTTCTGCGAAATATAAAATTCTTCATTTCATTGTTATGTGGCTACTCCAAACATACTTCCAGTTGGTTTTGAAAGGGTACAAAGTCAACACTCCTGCATAGATTACCCTAACATCCAGTTACATTTTGGCCTAGACCAATTTACACTACGGAGGCTGTGACCTCATATTGGCACTCAGTTTCTTAAGAGCGCACAACTGGCAGAATATTATGCATGTTTGAATACGTTATGTGCCAAAAGTTGAGATAAATAAAAGTGCTAAGTAGCAATTTCGGAGTAGTGTAGCCCTGCACTAAAAACCTGAGCTGAAACAAATATTTCATGGGATGGGATTAGTATGCCAGCAACAGCTAGAAAGCTACCTCTGCTTTCCAACAAATATTGAATATTGGTTAGTGGTAAATTTGTCACCCCAACTTTTAAAATTCAGAGACAGGTTTCACAATCTACAGCTGAAGTTTCTCTGTCGTTTTGATAGAACCTTTGACATCTCAAACATAAAATACATGTAAAATGTATGCCTACAATTAGATACTGGCCTTCAAGCAGAAATCCTTCACTTAGGCAATGCCCTCACTCACATTCACACCACTTTCCAGACCTCTTTACTATGCTGAGTAAACCATGTTTCAGCTATTTTTTTTAGGGAGGAGGGAATAAAGTGATGCAGAGCCAGGCTGTGTTCAACTCCACACCCCCCTCCCCATCTTCTACTTTTTCACTACCCCCACCTTTTACATTTTGGCACATAGCTCAGTGCTTAATCCTTAGCCAGATTTATCTGCCTCATCAGCAGATTCCAAGCTCTACAGACTAGTTAACTCTTAGTGTGGCATCAACAATTTTTCCTTTGAAATTTTGTTTCACAAAGCAAAGGAGTAGCCGCACAATCTCATACAATTTTGATGCTATGTTTCTGACCTTTGACGTTCAGAAGGCATATAATGCAACAGAACTTTGTACTAAGTACACATTGTAGAATACACTAAAAGATAAAGTGCAATTTCTTATGAATGAAAAGCACTGTTTAGTATGATAAAAAAACAGAACTTTCTGATTAACCTACAATGTATTATGGGCGTGGGTAAGGTTGTTATTGGATTGAAGCAGAATTTCAGTAAGAACTAAAGCAATTTTCCTGGTGTTTTCAACACTAAGACATCAAAAGAGTTTGCCCACATAAAGAACCATGTCCTAGTAAACCAATATTTACACGCTTACTGCACAATAATCCATCTACCATGTCCTGTTCTACATTTATTCTTATGACTTTATAACAATGAAGGCACTGAGGAAAAAAAGACCAGTGTTTATGATGCATCTTCTTCATACATACACTCTGCTCCAAGACATAAGAACATGCTGTCGTAAGTATCCGGACCAAGGCCAACTAGAGTCTAGGCCAGGAGGGTGGTAAGGTGGGGTGGGTGGGGTTGGTTGGGATACAGTCCTCCAGCCACAAAAATTGGAGTGCAGATGTCCTGCTAAACATTAACAAGGGAGATCTTTGATCTTCTCAACCGGACAGTTTTTACTATGGAGGCTCTGCACGGTCTCCATTAGTTGCATTAAAAAGTGCCACACCAAGGAAAGACAGGGCCTTCTAATGCATTAAGAATGCTGATAGTTGAGGGGGTGGCTGGGGTCACTGCCCCAAATAGAAATACATCACTGCTGAAATACTAGGCACATCAAGTACTTTTAATAGGCATTCTACAGAAATATTTATCATAATAAAAGAAAGAAAATGTACCCAAAGACATCGCCTGCACAGCAACTAACTGGGAGGGTGGCGCATATGGCGGAATTCTGCATAAAAAGGCGCACCACAAAAATTTTAAGGGGCCAGGCAGTTACATGCATTAAAGTGCATAGGATGACTGGAGTGTCCCTTTTAAGATCAAGCACACTTCAAATTATGTAATCTTTGGTTATTTATTTAGGACGTTGGAGATAACCAAACTATACATTATGAGGAGACAGCTTTAGGGTGGTTCTTGTCCATGGCCCCTCATAACATATGGTTACTGCAAGGAGAAGGGATGCTTCATCCCATGGCAATGCATTGTTTAGCGAGTAAATCCCATGAAATTTCCTCATAAACGCTACTGCACAAATATGTTTGGTGATTTTAAAATCACAGAACAATATTCTTTAATAACTAGCTAAAGGGAATATAACCTCTATAACAGATTGAGAAACAATTAAGCTACAGATTATTTTCTTATAGCCGATTTAGAATGTTCCTTAATTATGCAGAGCTGGTTCCACACCATTACATTAGGTGGGAGTAACAACTGATCTTTCCAGTCACTCTTACATGAATGCTGAGCTGTCAGTTTTGGAACAGAACCTTTCCCTTTTGTTTTCACAAGTGAAATTCTTCCATACTCACTTCTGCTGCAGGTGGCTACAAGTGTGGCAAGCCAGGGTCAATCAAATAGATATACACAATACCTGCGTCAATATTGCTCCCAGTAGGCCATTTTCTTATATATATAGCCAGCTAACTGTGCTCTTCAGCAGAAACAGTACCAAAATCAAACTCCACATGCAGCTTATTCAGTTATCAAGAGAGTTTACAGAAGAGGTGTTTTTAACTTAAAGGGGGCATTTCAGTCATCATATGCACTTTAACCCATATGATAGCTGTGCAGTCCCTTTACATTTCTGTATTGTACAGAACATACACACACAAACATACATACACCCATTTAATAGTTTGAGGTCAATTAGAAATGTCCGTGTCCTTATGTCCATTAAAATATCAAGTGGATCATAAATACAGTCTAGACATTGGTAAAGTTGTAAATGACTTGCCAGGAGCATCATGGAAAAATATACCGTTCGTGACAATCGACGTGCCTGGCACGTCAATGGTCGTAAAGGTGTTAAATCACCCATTTCCAGCTACAACATTAACATCTACACTCTATATCTGATTTACTTGATCTTATTTTAAACAACCAAAATTTGCTTTTCTTCGCTCATCCAGTGTTATTGAAAAGTAGCATGCATTTCAAATATGTCCCTGCTGCAGGACAGAGCTTAGGAAGCGGCTTCTGTCCTTCAGGGGGTGTTGCTGGATGTCAGCAACATTCAATGTTATTTAGTGTCAAGATCACTGCATAGGCAGTTATTTTTTTACTAATTAAATCACATTTGAAATTAAAATGTATATATTCATATACAAGATTATATTTAATGATTTTAAATATTTATATTATATACACACATATATATATATATATGTGGGTTATCTACTTTTGAAAAATATATAATGCGGGTGAGGATTCATGGCAGCTTTACAATGTCACTATCATTAATTGTGAAAAGAAAATTGTGATAGCAATACTCTAATTTTACTTATTGCTGTATAACTTGGGTATTTCTAAATAACTTTTAGAAGAGTAAAATATGTTTCAAATAAGTCATATATATAGCTATATAATACATTGTATGACAAGATAAAAAAAACAGTATTTAAAAAAAGTTCTTCTTACCCCCCCAAAAAAATATGATTTATGTCGGTATAGCAAACAAGAAGGAAGAAAATTACATTGTCAGGAAGGGTAGAACATTTAAAACACAAAAAAAAAAAAAAAAAAACAGTCTGGTCACAAAAGCGGTTAATGAAATATTTTCCTGGGCTACAGAGGCCCTCTATCAGCAAACATCCCTTCTGTGTTCCAATAGCATGTTGTGTTAGCTAATCCAAGTTTAAGTTTACAGGCTAATCGATCAATAGTAAACCCTTTTACAACTATGTTAGCACAGCTAGAAACATCCTTGGTTTCCATGAAAACAGCTAAGTGATCCCAAATTTTTGAACAGTTGTACATAGTAGATAGTAGAACACTGTCCATCTACCTCCCTAAACATTCAGAAAGGCTCCAACCCCCCATTCTCTAAATCTGTCTGTTGAACTGAGTTTCTGCCATGTGTCTTTTGTGAAGAAAAAAAAAAAAAAAAAAAAGATTTAAACTGGTTTCAGCAAGATCAGTCTGCTGTGTTCAGTACATGGAAGAAGAAAAAAAAAAATAGCACACACTGCCCTAGACTTTTTCAGCAATTCAAAGCATATTTGTTTTCTGCGTGCATTTTTGAGAAACAATCTCTGTCCTTCAAAGCTTCAAAAACTCTATTCACAACCAACTTTACACTGACATTTTGTGAGTTATGATTATATGATTATCTAGCACCATCAACTATCATATACCGCATTACTGACTCATTTGTAGTACGTTTCTTTGTTAACTATGCCACACATTTCCAACAAGTCAAAATTCCAATAAGATCCAAAGGTAGACTGTCATCCAAGCTATCATTCTATCCTGTCTCCTATATTACAATTAATGTCAAAGTTTTAACACCTAAGAAAAAGTTCTAATTCCAAAATAAGCTTTACTTGCTTTTATACACTATGCTTGGGACCAGATGAAATTCACATCTAAAACGAACATCTAGGCTCAGGAACAAGCTTTACCACTGAAAACAGTACCTCTAAAATGAACTGAATGTTAACTAAAACCAAAGTGGACAGTATGCTTGGGCTTTTGTAACCTAAAATGTTACACTATTCTTATATGCATCACAAGATTTAAAGGCTACATAGAACCAGTTTGACCTACCCCCAACACCGTAAACTATAACTATAAGGTATGTTACAGAAGATCATTTTTAATGACAGGCTATGGAGTTTAGAAACTCCACAATAAAAGACACATAGTAAAAAGGCTAGAGACACATGCATAATGCAGTGCATGCATTATCTATTGCATTTAGAAAATGTGAATACTGTTGCATTTACCCCCCCCCCCCCAGCAGTGGCCTGCAGGGGGCACAAAGCTGTATCCTTCCACATGTTCAGTAACATACCAATGGGAGTCACATGAATGCTTCACCACATCCATATTGCCAAAAGTATGCGGACAACTAGCCATCACACCTATATAAGCTTGTTGAACATCTCGTTCCAAAACAATGCTCATTGATATGGAGATATGCTCTGCTTAATGAACAGGCCAAAATTCTCACAGAAACTACAAAATCTTGTGGAAAGCAAAGGTGGGGACCACCTAAAGGTCCTTGTTGGTGTAACAGTCAGGTATCCCAATGGTGTGTGTGTTTGTGTGTCAAATGGATGAGCTGCTAGCAACAGGCTCCCACCTATACTGGCTAACACAAGGAAGAACAGTGCTGATCATGGAACACCCTGGCACAACATCCTCCAACCACCAGCCAATAACCTGCCTCCCTACAATATGGACCAATACATTAGAACAGCCTGGAAGGGCATTGGGACCACCACCAGAGGCTCCAAGTACCAGGTGCTCATAGACAGAGTAGTCATCCAAGACTTAAAGTCTAGACAGACCAACCTGAGCACAGCCCGGATTGAGTACAGGAAAGTCCAAAACCCAGAGACTGTACACCAGCTGGAAAGATGCCGGATGGAGTCTGGTAAGTGTCAAAGCCACTGTCCTGAATGAAACCAAGAGCATCTGTTAGTACATGGGTAAGATGACATCCAAAGAGGAGCTCCGAAGAGAATGCCTGAACCAGCAACAGACATGCAAGGAAGATCAAGTGGAGTATGTACCATGGCAAGCCAGGACCTTGCCTGTCACTACTAATCCATCATATAATTAAAACAGTGGTTCAGGGGCAGGATAGGCTTAGGCCTTTAGGGCCCACTTTACCTAATGCATTCATCCTAGTCTATCAATTCAGGTTTTGTCAAATCATTTGAATATATATATATTGTAATAAGTGTTGCGTACATTTTTTGGCTCTATATACATGGAAGAAATAAAATTGTATGGTGAAATGCATGTTCACAGTCATCAACTCACTTCTGGGTATCTGGTCCTCAGCAGCAGTGATATAGAACAAAAACATTTTTTCCATGGGGAAAAAAATAAAGTACATGACTGCAGTAGGGTTAAAGGGGGATTTGGCAGGCATGGTGTCATTTCTTTTGGAGCCTGTCCGTGACAAGGGACTATATCAGAGCTGGCTTGGAGACGGGAGAGGAACAAAAGGGGAATTATTTGCACTGCTGGATCTCACTGCCCCTTCTTTGAAGTCTGCATCTTGTGGAGCAGAGTCAGAATGGAGCTTAGTCCCATGGCTAGGACATGCTGTGCTAACCTCATATTTACATACACAATCCAGTACATATATTTGCCCTAAAGGGATTCGTGTATAAAATCTATATAGAGACAAAAAAGGTGATCATTGGTAGCTTGTGCTTGTTTGCATATGCCTATCCAGAATCCCTTACAGTGGTGGTAGCAGTACAAGATGTCTGTAGGAAAGCAATTCTTCTGGCTTGTCTGGTGGATATAGACGAGTGTTTAATAATTCCTCTGCTATGTTCTAAACATATACACACATTATTACGTAGTAGAAAAATCAGCTACTACATACAATATCAGATGCCTTTTGGAAAACATACTTTACTAGGACTGTGGATGCCAATCTCTCATATATATTTTTTTGTTACTTTTTACTTATTTTTTTTTTTATTTTTTTTTACACACATCAAATCACAGCAATCACTAACCTGCTGAATTAGACTGTTCAGTCCTCGAGGTTATAGGTGTGGCTGGCAATGGTCGTTGTCCCCGTGGGCGATGGGCTGGCAGTGACATTCGGACAGGTCCAACAAACTCAACATACGTTCCTGGAAAGTCACCTTTCTGTTTGGTTCTTTCATTGACACCAAAAATCCACCCAATACGGTTGGGGTCTTTTTCATCTATATCTTTGTAGCCAAGAGAAAGTAATGCTGCTCTGCTTACTGTCAAAATATCACCTGGCGAAAGATCAATATCTTCCTCTCGTTCCTTGTCATACGGGTACAGTGCCCGGTATTGAAATCCTTCAGCAGACATTGGTGCAGTTTATTACACACAGTGACTTCCACGGGGTCAAGAAGTCTTGGCTGCTCAAGAATGGCCTTAGTGCATTAGAACAAATAGGAGAGGAAGAAGATTACAGTTTTTGATTCATTGTAGCAATAAAATAGAAAAAAAATTGCTTGCCAATGGTCATTAACATTTTCCTCCCAAAGTGTTGTTTTGTGTAACCTCTAAAGTACTTATGTCTTATACATTAAGAAAGCAGGGTGAAAACATGGAAATGTTGGCTCTAAGTGCCTCTTATTCTGAGTTTAAATCCACGGTTCAGCCAAATTATGGAACACAGGAAAAGTGAGACAAACATAATCCAGGACTTTATAGGGATCATGCGGCAAAAAGGAGAAGATCAAGTGGTGAAGCTGTGAGAGGGCTTCCTGTACAATAAATGGTAATTCCTGGTTCAGTGCTCTGGGTATCACTGGGCTGTCTGAAACAAAGAGAGATACTGTAAGATCAAAAATTAAATGAACACAATTTCAAAACATATTTGCACTGTACAAGACTGGTGGTAGTTACTATGCTTAGAGTTAAACCATACCAGATCAGTCGATTATTTAATTATTGCTAGGACTTTAACTGGCCTTTATCTATATGCAACTTAAACTTTACTAGACTAAAAATCCTTAGAAAGATCAATTTTAGCGTAAAAATACATGTTTTGATCACTCAAAACGTGACAGATAATAAAGTATGTAATTAAGTAATTTGCTACTCAATTATAAAGACCTAACATCACATTTTTTTAGGTAAACAGGCAAAAAAATCATGAAATAGATAATGGATAAACACATGACATTTGTTTTATGGTAAAATGCACAAACCAATGATTGACTCTTGTCCAAATGTCTTAGAATAATTAATAAATGACAAGGTAAAAGAAAAATTATTTACATATACCAAGAAAAGAAAATTCAGCTAGGTCATTTCAACCGTGGTTTCCATAAATCCACTGATGACAAATTAAGGCAAAACCCAAGCATGTTTACAAGCAATCTATGTCCAGAGGTGGCTTGTCCTAAGAGGCAATCCCAGTGTGGGAAAAAAAACAAAACATACAATTCTGGCTCCAATGTTTGAGAAGATCTTCTTGTACCTGATATAATTAAAATCTCACTTTCTATCTTGGAAATATGGTGGCACAACACAAGATCACTGTCAAGGAGACAGAAGAGAGTTAAGCAACAATTACACTTAAAATATTTACGTTATTATTTCTATGCTAAATAGACTGTAAGACGTTGGTGAGTGGGACTTCTATACAACTAGCCTACAGTTGAAACCCCCACAACACCTAATAGACGCTATACTGCAGTTTGCAGGTCGCATCTACTCATGATGAATTCCTGGATCTGCCCCTGGAGACAAAGAAACTAAGCACTTGTAGCCATGCCCATGTGAATGAAATCTCCTCCACAAACAATACAGACAGGGAATGTTTGACATCAGCCAGAAAGAGAGGGGGGGAAAACACTGAATTCACAATGCTTTATTAAATAACATGAATGGGAAATCTTCAAACAGTGTTACAGTATATAAAGGGTGGTGTGTCACTGACTTCACTTTGCAGGATATCAAAAATCTATTTTTCAGCAGCTGATATTCAGAATGTAGAATATCAACTCCAGTATCTAGCTGGAGTTGATATTCTACATTCCTTCTAGAAAACCCAAGAGAGATGAAAATAAAAATTCTTGCGCTGACTACGTTGAGAGGGAACTTTTCCTGAAAGATTTAAATTCCTATGTTTTAAGAGAAAATATGAAGGGCTTGTGTAGTGTGCCAGAAGAAAATCTGATTTCCTGGGGATTAATAAATTGTGGGTCATTTGTAGTAAAATTATAAATGTAACGTTGCTATATTAACTATACAGTATAAGCTAGCAAATGCAGCCTTAACCGTAGGAGTGTTTTAGCCAATCTCAAAAATTCTTGAGATTTCACAGTTGATCATGTGGGAAACTTAAAGGCTGAATGTTATATCTTGAGAAACTAATTATAGCGCTCAGTAGAACTTCAAAGCCGCTCGCTGGATAATTTGTTTTATCTTGCTACAAAAGTGTCCTTTTGTATTGCCTGCAGCTCTACAGTCCATGTGTGTCCCTGTGTGTCTATATATGTATCAGCCATCAGAAATATCAGAAAGTATCCCAGATTGTGACGCGAGATCACTGGGGTTCGAATAATTGTGTTTATAATTTTACTACTGTACTCAACCACAAGGGAGTCTGGGTAGGTGCATGCAAAAAAGTTCAACAATGATCACCTTTAGCCTCTATACCAGTATCACAACCTCATGCTGACGAGTCCCATAAAGGACAAAACAGCTGTCCATGAGTGTTGATCTGGGTACTGCACCTCGTTCCTGAGTTTTGTCTAAAGGCTGTGGTACAGTGGACATTTACCCTCAAGGGATCCATGCATAAAGTTGATATAGGAGGCCAAAGGTGATCATTGTTGCCTTATTTGCATGCGCCTACCCAGAATCTCTTGTGGTTGTGGCAGCATAAGATTTCTAAGGGGAAAATAATGCTTCTGCCACCCCCTTAATTTTTATTAGAAAGGCTTTCCATCACTTTTACCCCACCATAACTTTTGTAATTGGCAATCCCCATTGTACGCAAAGATGGAAGACTTCCTGGGTCAGAAACCCCCTACACGTCTGATAATTGGCTTTGATGTTAAGGGATCCCTTGAGGTGGTAGAAGACCACGTAACTTTGATAACATCAACTATAGTACTGGACCCAGATATTTGCTTTATGCACCACGAAATTCCATTTCCAGTGGTATCCAATTCCGATTAGAACTATGTATGTCATTAACATTTCAAAATTACATAACACCCTCATCTACGGCAGGCTGATTATTACAAAACATACTGCCTTTGATTATAGGAAAGTGCCTTGCAAATGCCAAGGGGAAAAAATGAGCATTTTCAATGACAGACTGGCTGATGTCAAGGAAAATGGAAGAAAAAAAAATCCCAGAATTAATAAGGACCAGATGTCTGTCCTCTCCAGTAAATACAGCCAGCTGTTCGTTCACTAGATCATTTAACCCTTGTGCTGTGGAAGGGGTCCACACAAGCACAGCATAAGCTGACCTAAAATTAGATTTTCGCTTGTACTTGTTGTGACCGAAATATTTAATGGTAGGGAATGAATCAATACAAAGGTCTCAGTATGCAGTAACAGAGCATGATGGATTAAAAGAAAAAATTCACGTGCTTTTATTGCCACTTACAAAGTATTCTTTGGAATAGGCCACACAAAAAGTATGAGCTTTTCATCTAACTTTCATGGACAGTTATAGAATCTTCACAGGCTTCAGGAATGTTTAATGTTGAATTTATTGAATGTGGCCATTTACTTGGATTTAAAGCTAGCCTAATTAATCCTACAAGATATTTAGTTACTCAAAATTAAATCTTGGTAGCCATATCAGTAACAATACACAGAAGTTGCTACGCGAGGAACTATGTAATTTAAAAAGTTTACAAATTCCATAAAAGTCTCCAGCCCAACCCAAAAAGCAAGGGGAACTGGGAGGATCTCTTCTCCTTCCTTATTACCAATTATGGATATTAAAAGAATATCAATCATTCCAAAAATAGATATGAGGGGTGCAAATTCAATGACTTGACAAAAAATTGAGACTTGTATATATAATTTCAGAGCTCAATCTTCATTTTCAGCACAGGTAAGAAATTCAGCTTCAAGGTCCAAATAGACTGAAGAAAAAAAATAATCACTAATTGCTGAAATGCATACGGACATTTAAACAAGAGTATCTCAATCACAATACAATGTGCATCAGTTTCAAGTCTAAACCACTGGACAACCAATAAGATCAAAGGAAATCTGATATTAGTGTGGTCTTTGTACTACATTGGTTGTAATGCGCTACAGCTGTGGCAGACAGTAGTGTGAGCACTTTTGTGTTTGCCAATGTCTGTTTTGATTGACTGTTTATACCCCTGTCTTAACCCCTTAACATGCATTAATGATTTATTATTACAGCATGGGTTCTCCTCTGTTGTTGCACTGCAATGGAGCTTAGGGCAAGATCTGGTTCACCTTCACAGCAGTAAAATCTACCAGCAATAAATGCCTTATTGTGCATTCAGGCAAATATCAAAGAGAGGAGTAGAGCACTATCCAGACCCTGCTGGGATCTCTTATCACAAGTACTGCAGTCAGCAATACTTCATGAGCATGGTCTGATCAGCAGTGGCGTCTCCAGCTTTCATATTTAGGGGGGGCACATGGGGGGCCAGGGACCAAAGTAGGGGGGCCAATTATAAAACGGTACATATACACTATATATATACACACGTTAGACGTGCATTTTTAACTACACAATATGTATTTATCTCTTTGAAGTAAAGACTGTGATTAAAATATGATTTCAAAATAACAGCTAAAGTGACAGTTATTTTTCATTCTTTAATATTAGCCCCTGCTGACAATATATATAAATATTAGACCCTGCTGCATATATATAGAAATATTACACCCTGCTTCTGATATATATATATTAATATTAACCCCTGCAGCGGATATATATTAATATTAGCCCCTGCTGCGGATACATACTTATATTATACCCTGCTGACGATATACATACTTATATTATACCCTGCTGCCGATATACATAAAAATTATACCCTGCTGCCAACATATATTAATATTAGCCCCTACTGCCGATATATATTATTAGTCCCTGCAGCCAATATATATAAATATTAGCCCCTGCAGCCAATATTTATTGATAATAGGCCCTGCAGCCAATATATATTAATATTAGACCCTGCTGCCAATATATTTGCCACACTGACTACAGATCAGGGGAAGACTGTGAGAGTCAGTCCTGCACCGTGACATTGAGAGGTCCTCTCCCCTGTAATCAGCTCCAGAGTCCCTTTGTCCCCTCATTCACTAAACCATACCACTCTTTTACTTACACCCTGTAGTTCAGGTATAGATCAAATAAACAACACATGGAAACAGCACACGCAACTGAATGAGATAAAAAAAAAAACTGTATTTGCAGTTATACATAAATAATGTATGGAAACATAGCAGATACAGATCAACAGAATTTGACACACTATTTGACATCCAAACAACTATAAATCATTCTTTTTTTATCACATTATTAAAATCCCAGAAATCAAAAAAGGCCCAAATAAATTAAGGAGATTAGACATAATGGAAACTTCAACAAAACTTTTAGCCATTAATGCATCACAACCATCTTAGCGCTGCGTCACCAAACGAACAAATGAACGCCGCATCACAGATACACAATGCCTGCGGATGCATATAACTACACTGAGTACCACTTGGTCTGTGAAACCAAAGGGGAATAGCGTCCTGTATACTGTAATCAAGAATTGAGTTTTACAAACTCTGAACCAACATCTAACTTTTAATAATATATTCAGACTGAAATAAGAGTAAATAACACAATACCTTTACTTTTCCTCTCACTGATTTCTAGGCCTAGAAAGTTTTGTCCTCTGAAGAGACCACAAATCTGGATTGTCCTGTGAAGTGACCACAAAATCTGGATA
>VKOC01017720.1:0-31728 GCA_009364415.1 Spea multiplicata | reverse complement strand
ATATATATATATACAGGGTGTGCTGTAAATTGTAAATCCCTATACATTAAGGGAACTGAATATTAATCCTGAATCTTTTAATTGAATAAAATCACTATCCTAAAGATCCAGGTTTCCTTTTGTGTGCAATTTCATTTACATTTATGTTTAAGAAAATGAAAACAGATAAGGCCATGTGCAGATACAGAATCTAGGTCAGTGGGTCACTGTGTGAATTCACAAAGCAGAAGTGGAGCTTTGTCAGAACATGCTACTGAATTAATGCAGTGTCAGCAGGGCATTCATACATTAAAAAACAAAGCAATGTAATACATCAGAAATACATAGTAGCAAAATATGTATATTCTCCATAATAAAGGACAAAATATGATCTCTCCACGGACTCCTCTTATCTAGGATGACTACATAGGCCATGTTTTTCAAGACACATATAATTTTTACATATTACTGACTAGGCCGGATAAACTTATGGCCTGCAGTATGAGGGACTAATTGGTTCCCTTCCATAAATCTATACATCCCCCATACTGCAGGGCATCATTTTATCTGGGCTGGTCAGCAATATGTAAAAATGTTATGTGTCCTGAAAAACATGGCCCATGGGGTCATTCTTCTCTTATCCCAAGGAGAAAATTCCACACAAATATATGTTCAAAAGAAACTTCAGTCTTTTCGCAAGTTCTCGATATGTGGAGAAAAAAGAAGCATATAGTGTAGACTTGATAAACCAATATATTTTTACACTTTATTAAGCACTTACATATAAGAATGGTAATGAGAACACACATCAATCAAAAGCTGTGGTTATGCCCCATGACCTCCACAGACGGCACTGGCTATTCTCAGACTGAAGGCCGGAATCTAAAGTCTAGGATCATAAAAACTGAGGATGTTGTGAATATTTATATTCACTCGCAAAAAGACTGAAGTTTCTTTTGAATATATATTTCAGTTTGAGTCAAGAACACTGGTCGTATACATTCACACATCAAACTCACTTTGAAGATATGTGCATTTAGTATTAAATATATCTGTACGTAAAACAAGTAATTTTCATGGCTATCTATTCTTATTTTTTTTAAAAAAGCCTAAAAGGATTTAAAAAATTTTTTAAAATTGAATATTTCCCCCAAATACAAAATC
This sequence comes from Spea multiplicata, assembly GCA_009364415.1. Classification (NCBI taxonomy): domain Eukaryota; kingdom Metazoa; phylum Chordata; class Amphibia; order Anura; family Pelobatidae; genus Spea; species Spea multiplicata. The sequence continues at coordinate 30,585 of VKOC01017720.1, read as the reverse complement.
CAAACAATTAATGAGTTGTGTTAGTGTGGAGGATGTTGCTGTATATATTTTTTTTCAGCAATGATATGTCACCCTTAATACGTATATTAAACTTTGTTTTAAAATGTCTCTATTTTTATCATATTATACAGTCTTAGTGGATTAGATATAAAAATTGCACTACACACTTTTTACCTGGATACCTGTTTAATAACTCAATTCTAAAAATATGTATTTCAATATATAGAGACTAACATTTTGGCTTTTTTGTGCATGGTTGTGTTTTTGTACTTATTGTGAATGTGCACCATCTCTGCTGTTTATCTGTGTAGCAGATAAAGTGATGGCTATGCTGTAATTATTGAATAGTAAGCAAGGCACTTGGTTAGAGCAAAACATGCCATATTGAAAACGCCCAGGACACAAGGCTTATCCCAGCCTCAGAAGAAGACAGACTGCAGAAAGCAGTTAGCCTATTGGCCAGAAGATCTTGTTGAGTCACTCATACATTGAAGTTGTAGTACATTCTGGCAATGGAAATCTGTGCCCCCTGAAGTTTAAAGTCCAGTAAGAAGTAGGCAGCTATATAGATGTGATTATGGGGATAAGCAGGGATAGGCACAAGGCCAAAGGACAGATAAGACCAAACTTTGCAAACCTAAGCCGTGCTGCCATGTTCTTTTTAGAGAGGAGGCATTCTCTTGGGAACCCTTCCAAACAAACCATACTTAACATTTAACATGCTGAAGCCTGTAGAGTCTCTTGTTTTTTTTTTAGCCATTTCTCTGAGCATTGCATGGTCTAACCTTGGGGTAAATTTGCTGGGACATCCACTCCTGGGGAGATTGGCAACTGTCTTGAAAGGTTTACACTTTTAAATAATCTTTCTCACTGTAGAATGGTGGACTTTAATTTTTTTGTGAAATGGCCTTATAGCCCTTTCCAAATTGACCGCTGGTCTTTTCTTTTGATTGTCTTTCCTGCTTGGCATTGTGTTAACAGACACCTGAATGCTCCAGACCAGTAAACTGCTAAAACCTTGGTCACACTTGTTGATGATCAATTAATCAAGGGCATTTGATTAACAGCAAACTGCTACCTAGCATTTTAATTCTTATGGATGCAGTAAGGGTATACTTAGTTTTTCACAGATGGCTTCTCCATTTTGGCTTTATTTTTGTCGAATAAATTAGGACACGGTGTAATATCTCATGTGTTGTTATTCATCTGAAGTTGTTTTTACCTAATTTTTAGACCAGCTAAGGTACATGATGATTGTAGGTATGCCCTGATATGTAAACCCATAAAATTCAAAGAGGGTGTACTTTCTTTTTCACATGACTGTAGGCACTTGTATATGCATTTTAAAGGTTTCACCACTTAGAATGATGTTAACTTCTACTAAGTCGTACTTATAAACAGGTACTGTATAACATATCACATAACATATCTATATTATTGTAATTATATCACTACAACTGCTTAAGTGGTTTTGTAGTTAATTTAAGATATATATTTAATCTTTATTTAGAGAAATAGTTTAATAGCAATGTAGGAGAGGTTAAACAATTAGAATTAGTTAAAACAGAGCTGCAATTAGTCCACAGTAGAATACAATGGAAATGACAAGAAGGTTAATTGAAAAAAAAAAAAATATGACCCTATAACTTACAAGGGCTTGAGGTTTCATTTAGTTTTTTTATTCATCTTAACTGCGAAGAAAGTCCGAGAAATCACTTGGAGCTGAGTCTAGCAACTGGCACTGCATGGAATCACTTTGGATTTGCTCTGAATAAACATTGCCTTGAGCATTCCAGTTCCTTCGAGAATCCTTCAGAGCTCAAGATGTAGCTTCCGATGAGATAACATGTCAAGCGTGGAAAACATTAAAGTACCACAATATAATATTGGGGCATCTCATTTTGTGACAGGCAAATCAAAGTCATCTGCATTTTCCAGTTTGTCAATATTCCTGTGCACATCCGTGTATTCAGGACTGCTGAGTAATTCAGGAGAATTGTAGGCACATTGTAATCATCATACAAATAGCGAATTCATTATAATTACCAGGGAAGCCATTCTTTTTATGAACAGATTGGCAGTGCCTAGGTAAAGAATGCTTGGATCAACATTCGGTATATCCGCATGCATTTTGTTTGCTTGTGCAGCTCCTGCTGACCCAAGGCTAGCTATAGTGGTGTTGCATAGTTGCTAATATTTGAAACACAAATTTCAGGGACACTTGAATAGCTGTCAATGACTTACTTAAATATCTATAGTACAATTTAGCTCCACTTCGTTATTATGGTACAGATTTTCTCACCAAATTCACAAACTTACTTTTCATAGAATGGGGGGGTCGGGGGCATTGCACCTGCAGGACTTGCCACTGCACCCCTAGGTCTTGCCATTGCAAGGGACACTTAAGTGGACTAGTAGCAGGTGTAGGTTCTAGGTTTTCTATGTTTACCGGGATTGAACCTTGTAGGTGCCTGTCTGTGCTCAGAAGGCAAATGTGCTATCACGGGAAGGCCAGGACAAGAAAGACTCTTCTTTGTACTATAGATCTATGTTAAAATAAATATATGTTTTATACAATATCCTGGATTAGCTCTCTTGCTTTACACACACATACATTATACAAATACACACACACATTATATGCAAACACAATGCCTATATGAACTCCTTTGTGACAATGACTGGTATAGTTTTAACATTTCTGCGGTGCTCCCGTTTACTGAACCCACACAAGTTATATACTGTTTATTGCAGTACAAGAAGGATTTTCTTTAGATGTCATTTTTTTCTGTATAATTTACTAAAAATACAAAAGGATAAAATATGGTGTAAAGCCCCTTAGTGCAACCCTTGTGGGTGGCTGTGGCCGCAGTGATACGGGCTGTTGCCGACCCTTCCTTTCAGGCCGCTCCTGAGGCGATGCTTTTACATCACAGCCCCTCTAGCCCAGGCTCCTATAAGAGGTCCCTCACCATTCACTTTGTTGCTGCGGCCAGGGCTACCATCCCCTGTTTTTGGCGACGGGCTACGCCCCCGCCTGTCTCCATGTGGCTGAGAAAGGTCAACTTCATCTGCCAGATGGAGGATTTGGTCATGACCTCTAGGGCTCTAGGATATAGAAATGGTTTGAAGTGGCTACCCTGGAAGGAGTTTTTGGCCTCACCCTCTTTTCAGACCGTTCTGGGTAGTTTTGTTGCAGCCCCCCTTGATCTAGACTAAAGTGGTTTGTGGACTTGTATGCTTATGAGTCGCCTCTGCCGCCGCCAGTTAGATCCATTGCGATGTCATTAGTACGCTTCTGGAGACGGCGCTCCATCCATTCACGTGTATTGTTCTGGATGTTATCGTTTTTGTTCTTATACTTTTATTTTTGTGCTTGTTTTAACTTGACATCTCTCCGGTATGCACCTATTTACTGCCATATCCTGTGACATTGAACCTGTGTTATTGTATGCACTGTATCTTTTAGTGTGGTCCATCTCCCTTTATCGCATTTGGCATATGCTCTGTCATTCGAAATATCTTTTCGAACTGCTACTCTCTTGTATAATACCCGCCCGATGCATAAAATTGTGTCTTGTTACTGATGTACTATGTCGACCGATTTATGGAATGTTACTTTTTCAATTAGTAAATATAAAAGCACACCTTTATTTATCTTTCGATACTAATCAGTAAGTAATGTTGACTCACTAGGGGCAATTTTGTAGAATTGGGTTATTGAAATCATCTTAATTGAGTTACTTACTAAAGGAAAAACTCAGTGAACAAAAGTTGCCACAAAGTTTCAAAGCAAAACATGTAATGTGATTTTTGTTGAACTTTGTTGTATCTATGATGTCAGGTACCTCATCAAGCTTTCCAAGCCGCGCCTGGAAAGAGAATGACCAAGAACAATGATTATCAAAAATCAGTGCCTTACTTAGCACATTTTTAACACTCCCCTCCCACAGAAAAAATGTATAAGCAACCTACAGCGCAACGCCACATGATCTCTGACATTAGACATTAGGAATAGGAAGTATAGGCACGGATGATGTGCATGGTGCACATTTTCACTGGACTATAAGTTTTGTTTTACTTAAAACAATAAATTACTCCCCTAGTTTAAAATATGCTAAATAAATCACTCTATTACCTTTAGGCCCACAACAGAAGTAGTAAGAGACAATTAAGATGCTCACAAACTTTACCTTACACATGCATATACAAACACACACTTTAGTACCTAAGACTCCCTCCTGTGCTCTCTCTCCATATCCTAAAATTGTTCTCAATAAAATATATATAGGAATACACACAATATTTAATTGCATAAATACAACCAAAGTCAAAACTACAACAGTTCAATCTGTAAGCAGTGTATTTTTAATTTTTGGTTTCCTTTAATAAGTAGAGAGAGCTATAATAGCCATTTGTGCGTCATACTGTCCTTGGTTTCATGTGTCTTAGCAACAAGAGTTAGATTTTTTTTAGAATAATGCATTTATTCAATGTGGGCTACAGCATATCACAGCTCACAAATAGGTCAAGTAGCACAAAATTGTTATTTCAATCAAAAGAGGGTTAACGAGAAGCATGTTCAAAAAGCCTCAGGAGAATAACCATGTGAACTTACAGCACATGATACCTCAGCATGACTCCAATAGCTTCGGGATCTGCCTAAATGGCACCCTGGTGTTCACTGTCACAATATAAAGGAGCCTGGAAATTGTACAAACACCATATCTGCAGAAGCCTGAATATGACTTCATAATAAAGGCATTCTCATCCTTTGCAAAATTGAACAAAATACAATGCTGCTTACAAATGTGTGGCAAAATAAATTTCCAGTTAGAGAGGTTGAGAATACGCTCTGCATAAACACACGGAAGAAAAGCAGTTATCTGTTGCACACCGCATAGCAGCACGTAACTGGAAACAATGGTCATTGTGCTCTTGAGGTCCCAACTCTGTGGGCTAAATGTTTACACTGATAAACAAAAGTGCCTATAAACAGTTCAGTAATAAAATATTCTAAATAGTAGAGTTTAAAAAAACAACATTCTCTTATGTTGAATGGTGTTTCCAATACCTAAAACAAACAAAACTCCTGGCCTCTCAAAGCCACAATTATCGCAGAAAGCATATATGTTTCTCTCTTGCTGTCCCCTTTTACTCTTACTGGCCTGCCCTTTTTCTCGTTTTACATCCAGTTCTTTAATTTTCTAATGGTCTCAGTGGTGAACGCCAAAATTCTTTGTGACGGACACTGTTGATGAGGCCGTCAGGAACATTAAACTGTCCCTTTAATTGTGGGACTTCTTTACTACGTCCAAAGGTGTTATGGTATTTCAAAGACTGGGATCCTCTCCTGAGACATAGGCGTTATTCTATGTACTAGAGCATTTTATGCAAATGCAAACTTTTCAGACAGATTTTTGTAAACAGGACATTCAGAAAGAAACATTTAAATCTATAACACCAAGATAGAACATGACAAAAGATGACAAGTAAGCAGAGCTTTCATGGGACGGGTTATGGTCTTGAAGACAGAGGAGCTTGTGAGACCACAGGCAGGTCCAAGCTGGGCATACTCCACATCTTTTTATTTGGTGACACACTTTCATTACAAATGTAGTGGCTTGAAAGCGCAAAGAGAACTTTTGGGCCATTTAGTCTAGCCCAGGCATTTTGTCTCGCAGACAGAAGATGCATTTTCACAAGGACACCTGGCTTCAATCATCTAAATGTACACCTCCTGTAATGCCTGACCCTGTTTGATTTTTATCTACTCTGCTCTATTTGCTGCATTTATTATGACCATAATAATAATAAATCTAAGTAAACATGCTGTGTATTAACATTCTGTGGGCTTAGTATAAGAATGTGCTAGCATGAGCCATTTTTTACCAAGAAGGTCGGGAACGAGGACCAAGAAAGTGCCTCCATTCTTTACTGTTGCTTTAAATAGATATCATAACCCTAGAAATATGACTAGCAAACACACGCAATCACCTTAACACTCCCTACGTTGGAATAAATCTCATTTCATGCATCTGGCATATTTGATTAGGTTTCAGTGTTGCTGGTTGACATGCGTAAGCGTGTGTGTATGTGGCTGCTTCACAATGTGGGAAGGAGATTCAGAAGAGATTATAAACATACACATTTCCCTGCTGATATTTGCTCACAGCCTCTGAGAATCCACCCTGTTCTGTGCTCTACTTTCTTCTTTCACAGACTCTCTCCCTCTATTTCTCTCTCTCTCTCCCTCTCTCTCTCTCTGCCTTGGATCCTCGCCTGTCTCCTCCTACACAGCAAGAAAAAAAAAGGTCACGTATGTTTGGAAAAATATGTAGGTCAGTGGAACATTTCCTGCACTTGTGCTGGAGAGCGAGCTGGCTTTCCTTTATCAAACCACCTACACTAGCTTTGCATTTTTATTATTTTTCCTTCAAGTGATGCTATTAAAGGTGAATATTTTTCCTTCGTTCCTGACCCATTTTTAAAGCTAGCTGTCACCCCCCCCACACACACACACACATTGCTTGCAACCAACACCCTCCTAAAGACCCAGTGCTATAGGTAGGTTGTAGGAATGTGAGTAAGGTGGGTGGGTGGCGGATGTACCCACTCAGTTCTCCCGTTTATTGTGGCAATCCTTAGTGGGAACATTCCTTAATCCCAAACTGTCATCAGAGAAGAGGATGGATGAGGAGACAGTGGGGTGAAAATGAAAAGTCCCCGGCAGCAGCAGCAGCTCAGAGGGGCATGAACTTTCTGGCTAGCTGGAGATGCATCCTCTGGCTGGGGCTTCTGACTCTGCTGACATCCCTGGATCATTGAGGGGTCTTTCTGGCAGCCCCCCGTTCGTCGCTATACCGCAGCCGCCTCTGCCCGTGTCTCAGGCTGCCGCTTCGCTCCCTGGTATGCGGTGCCCTTCTGCACCATGAGATACAGCGGCGCCGGCAAATCCCAGGGGACCCCCGGCTGTGGTGCCACCACCAAGACTCCACCACCACCGGAGCGTGCCCCGCTGCGTAGCCCTGACGGGATACCCGAAGAGCCCTCAGGTGGCGCCGCGCACCCAGCTCGCCTCGGCGGACAGCAGCGGGAGCAGGAAGCGCGCCGCAAGTCCCAAGGCGCAGCGCACAGAGCTGAAACAGCAGTACCGCAGCGCAGCCAGGTAAGCGCCCACTACTTATAAAGACCGATTCACCACAGGGGTAAAACACTCGTGGGCGAATCCGCCGTGTTTTGTAAGCGGGGGGAAACTCGACTTTCCCCGAGCCTGCATTACTTTGGCGCCAGGTGCATGTGCAGCAATGACAGAGCGATGCCACCTGGAAGGTAAAGGGTTTCAGAGGAGAAGCACACAAGGACACCCTCACTGATCTATTTTTGCTGTTACTTATTGCTTTGACCCTCAATACCTGAAAAGTGCCATCCATTACAATAGAAACATAGCACAGCTTGGAAATAAGTGGTTAAAGTGTTGTTTTTGCACATTTTCTTTTTAAAAAAATGTTTTTGAAATTGCAAAATGTAGTGCTGACTGGAATATCCATAAAGCAGCAATAATAGCAGGCACTGTGCTTTTTTAATGTTCCTTAGTCTTTATGGTTTATTGAAAAGTGAAGGGAAGCTCCTGGTTTTGAAGGTGTGTGTAAGTGTGTGAATGCAACCATAAACCAAAGTGATTCTGAATGAAGACCAATTGTGGCGCGAAGTAGTAAAAATGGATCCCCTGCCATTGAAACCAATGGGAAATTTAATTTGTTTGCATCAGAGCACGCAGAGGGGTTATTCGACAGAGAGTTTGCAAGAGAGTTGTGGTATGAACTCTCCAAGTTCACTATTCATTACGATGAAATAACACTTTGTTCTTTAAGCTGTATGATCTATAGTTAAGGAAAATGAACCATGCTCTTCCTGCGAGGCCCTTCATAATGCATAGTAGTGGCCTATAGGCTTCCTTGACATGGTCTGCATTAGTGAATAAATGATAATGTGTTTCCTTCTGCGAAAACAGTCAATGATGAAGACTATAGTATTATATCATAAGACCTTTTAGGGGCAATATATCGGATGTGTTATTCCAAACCAGATGACAGTATTAAAAAGTGAGAAACGGAACGTTTCTTCCCGCTCACCGACCTGAGGGCCCTAATTATATAACAAGTCTATATTCAACCTATTTTCTCCTGCCATGTAAAGGAATTCCTTGAGTTACTCCCTTCATTGTGGAATCCCATTCTTACTGGCAGTAGTATCATGATCTGGATATGAAGATGTAGGGTTGGTAAATTAGTGCATTACATTAAGGGTAGCAATTTCCTTATACTCTATACTCTATAATCATCTTTCTCATATACCCCCCCCCCCCAAATCTTCTAAATAAAGTGAGTACTCTAATGTTTAGATTGTAAGTTCTGGTTTACAAACATCTCATTTTTATGCACAACCTAGTTGTAGTGGGCTGCAAAATCTGTTGGTATTTTATAAAGAATAGATATTCGTATTCGTTATTCATTTCTTTTTACACATACCAAAGTATGGAAAAGCAAGCCTAGGATCTGGATCAGCCCTAGCGTGGCCGGAATGGCTATCACTAATCTCTAATAATACACAAGAGGATTTTTAGTGCAAGTTTCAATTATGTTTTTATTTTATGAATGTCAGTTCCACTTAAAGGAACATTCCATACAGTAGATGAGAAAAGCACAGGAAGAGAAAAACAAAACAGAAATCCTATTTTCCAGCTTTGAAAATGTTTCCATATATTAATATGCATACAGACTTCAGAAATACTAGTTTCGAGACTGCTGCGTCCCTTAACAATTGAGGTTGTTTTCTCAGCATATGTTACAGCTGTTTTGGGTAAGTCTCGCAAATATTACTACAATGTGTAACATACAGTATATGTATGGGATTTACAAGCATCACGAATATCTGTGAAAAGGATTATTTTCCTGCATGCGTTAAATTTTATGTTTTTGTATTCCCTGTGAGTGGAGGAGAGCTACAACACAACGATATTCAGATTTAGACCTTTTTTAAATCGTGCATCAACCGGGCCTCTAATATAATGTTTAGGAATTATTACGGCTTTAATCGCAAATGAGCTGGTAGTTAGTGTACAAAGTTTATATTCTTTAAAACATGTATGCTTAATTATTTACGTGGAGACTTTGGGTATGGTGTTGGCTGGAGCCCACTTGGTAATTGAGATAGAAGCTACTGGTTCACTCATACTCTCTCACACTCTCACACACTTATTCACTCTGTCTCATGCTATCTCTCAATGCCTTCCTAACTTCTCAGTCGACTGCTTCCATGTCCCTGTCTCCTATTCCACAGCTTTGCTTTTTCTCTTGCCTCTTCGTGCTTTTCTGTCTTTTGTATTCTTTCTCCTGTCTTGTTTCTTCTGCTTCTCCCAGGTATCAGCTCCATTATCCAAGTACTTCCGCAAAAGGGCGGAGCCTTTGCTCACACCCTCTGTCTCGATTGGTGGAATGGGGAGAGGCTACCCCAATTGCGCGTGCCCCGTGACTCCGCCTTTGTGGAAGCACTTCAAGAGGCCAGAATATTGCAGGCAGATTGACGGGGAAAGTGAAGCATCTCTGAACCTCTAATGCAGTGATAAGTACACTGCCTTTAGATATTTACAAAAAAGACCCAAATGTAGTTATTAAGGAACTAATAATTACATATTTGCAAAAAGAAAAGGGAGAGAATGTAATTACTTTAGTGTAAAGTTTCCTTGAATTCCGATATCTTATATACTTCTAAAAATCCATGAAAATCCCCCTTGCCCCCTCCTCCAGGAAGATAGTTTCAGGGTTTAATTCAGTTATATCACAACTGCCAGAATATCTGGATGGTATACTTTAACCCTTTGTTAAAGCATGTCCATGGAGAAAATGACAGGATGACTATACACTATTGACCAGGGATGTCACATCCTTTTACACTAATTTAAAACATTAAGGGATTAGGAGCAGTTAAGTTTTTTCTTAAATTTAAAAATCTTCTCAATGAACAAATTGATTTGGTATTAGAAGGAATAAAACTGTACTGGAAAACAATTGTTTTGGGTTTCTGGATGTTTTTTCCTCCAAAAGAGGGGAATGGCGGTAGGCACAACGTATGCACCCAGATAGGCAAACCACACAAGTCCCATTGGGAACATCTGGGAGCAAAATTGAATAACCTATCATCATTATATAGATCATTTGTTTTTTTATCTGGCATGGTACAGAACAGGTATGAAAACGTTTTCTTTCACATTTGAATAACAATAATTGGGGTGCTACTTTAACAACATCTGCGTACAGTACAATAGAAATTAACCATTTAGATTATAGACATAAATACATACCTTTAAAAAATGAATGTTAATAGTTACATAGATTTTAGTAGTTGTCATTATATACTTGGGTTAAAGAATATACTCAAGGGACAATTTTTAAGCTTAACAAAAAAATGCACTGAGATTTTTTTTAAACAGGCAGAAAATAAAAGGTTTTATGTCAATACATTTTGAGGAAGAAACAAAGGATATAGAAAGCTATAAATGATAGAGATGTTAGATAGAAAATATATTTTGAAATACAGGATCACCCAAGGAAGATCACCCAAATACCCAAATACTGAATAAACACATACATGAAAGATTCTAGTTTAACATAAATTGTACCAATGAAATCTAAAGTGATATTTAGAGAAGCACCAAACCTTAAATATATATTAGTAATGTTAATAAAAAAAGAAGTACCTACAACAGATTGGTTAAAGAGAATATGAAATATGTAGGGACAACTAGACCATTACATATTAGGGATATAAAAAAGGTGTAAAAAAACATATTGTGCCTATACACTTTGACTGAAGTCATGTAAAAAAAGCCAATTCATCTTAAATTTACTTGGATATAACATGTAAAAACAAAAAAGACAATTTCCTGAAAAAACTAGGCCAAGCAAACATGAAATTGATTTTTCATTTAATTCTTTATACCTGAATGGATTAAATTCTGACTTTGCATTGTACCATTTTTATAAATATTATCCAAATTTATACTTTGTATTTATTGTTTAGGTAAATTATGAAAGAAGATTTCAAATTAACTAAAACAACCATGTTAGTGTAATAAATGTATAATATTGTATTATTTATAAAACACATTGTGAAGATATGTGTAGATATAGAAATTTACATTTATAAACATATATAATATATATATTATATATAGTGTTATATACCATTTTAATATTTTGAGATGTTTTATTTATTCTATAAAACATTATAATTGATTTAAATAAATGAATTGAATTTGACACTATAAAATATATGTGTTTAATTTTGATGCTATTTAGTGAGCAAAAAATGTATGTGGCATACTATGTATGGATAATGTTTCACTACAAAAGAGGAATGGAAGAAATCAACGTCAGACACCCTTTGAAAAAGCTCACACCTGAGCAAAACTCTTAGAGGAGATGTCCTTTTTTGACGTAGGAAGAAAAACTAGTGATATTGGCGGACGATATAGGAATGTGGGACAGCAAATCATTACGCCAAATCTATGAAGTGTAGAGCTTTTTAAATATAAGTGAATATTATTTTCTATTCAATATGTACTGATATTTTTTAATCCCTGGTCACCTCTCCTGTTGCTTTTTTTCCTTCATTTTTTTGTATTGCGTTCATTATGAGTGCCAGAAGATACACATTGTTACATAGTTTGAAAATACCGTAATTCGAAAATACCAATTATTGGGCCTTTGCAGAAACCTGCTACGTGAATGTGTTTATTATATGAGAGAAGCAAATTAGGAAATAGACAGGGCAGGGTTTAGATGTTTTTTTTTTAATTTTGCATACAGCACCCTCTCTACTTGATACATCTACGAAAAATCAAAAGGTTAAAATTTTACAGAGATGTGCAATTGCTAGGAAACATCATGCTTTTCACATTAAGGAGAGAGATCTGCTGATTACGTTGTCATGATGCAGAACGTCTCTAAATATAGGTTGCCTTGGTGTTGCGGACATGCTTATCTTTCACATCATCTATTCTTTACTTTAACAGAACAAACCCCGCAGAGAAAGCACTACCAGGGTAGGTAGTAGGTAGGCAAATATTTTGAATTATGCTTAAGCATGCTGTATAAATATTAAAAAGGGTGTACAAACATTGATAAGTACTTTTTTAACATCTCTCTCTTCTGGCAAAATGTCGGCCAACAGAAATGTCAGTGTGTTTAGTTCTTCACTACCAAAGGTTTTTCATACCCTAAATTCTGAACAGTTTCCCTATTTTTTGAGTAAATCAGTGTTTATTTTTTTTTTTTAAGGAGTTACATAATAGGAATGAGAAAATGTAACAGAAAAGAAAAGGATAAAATGCTGTTCCTTGACATCATAACTCCAGATCTTGACATCCCAGCATTTGATGATGAATAACAACAACAGATAATCACAGGGTCAGGATACATTAATTAACAGTAGTAAGAAACGAAAAGATTGGAAACAACTCTCTTTCCCTGTGGTGTAGGACATCATCTGATGACGTACAGAGGAGCAGTGTCGGGGCCCGTGTAGTGGTAGGGAGTGGGAGACCGGGGGGGGGGTAGGATTAAGGGTATGGGTGTATTCACTACACAATCAACCCACTATAGAATTTGAGAGATATATGGGCTAGTTGTGAAGTCTAGTCAGTGGAACCACATTTACCTTTCCTGTTGTCCCTCTACGGTCTGTTTTTCCCATTATCACCATATATCAGCTCAACCATGATTCTGCTTTTCTGTCTTTACCACACAAATTTACTGTAACACTAGGGTTTTTTGATCACAAGTAGGGCTTTCATTTGAAACATATAAACTATAAAAATACATAAAACAATAATTATTAGTGCCAGTATGTAAAAAAATTATACTAAAAGCACAAAAAAAAATTTGTTGGACTTTTACTTAGGATTTCTGCTTCTGTTTAACAATAACCAAATGATGTTTGGCAAAATTCCCTTATGACATTTAATACCCCACATCAATACCTTATATAATACCCTATGTGGGATTTTTTTTTAAAGAGGGCTTATCCTATTATCTATTGTTGTTCCAAGAGTTACGTGTTTAAAAATTCAGACTTCTGGGCATGGAGGATAGGACAGCAGTGCCTAAAGTGCCCAAGATCAGTCTGACAGCTCCGTTGCCACTGTGATCCTAAGTCCCGCTCGCTAGCGTGCCCGGACGCCGAGGGATTGTCCACAAGAGACTGACCTGACATTGTTGGATTCTAAGCCCGACCTTCAGATTCACAGACCTAGTGGCAAACTGCCAGGTAACTGTGAGAGGAGGCAACAATTAGCTGCCCATGTGCTGTTCCCCTCTCCAATAGATGTGACCTATTGACTACTGATCTGCCATCCTCATCATGGTTTATTAGTAGAATTGATAGCTACACTATCTCAATATCTAAATCTAATAATTACCTTGCTGAATTGGGAGGCATATACTTTGGATATCTACAGTGGGAGTTGAATAGCTGTTTCTTCACATGCCTTGAGAAATGGATACGTTTTGGGACATAACCCAGAGGAAGACAGAGAGAGGAAGCCACTCAAAAAATGAAAAAGACGCAGGTGCCATCTAGCAGCCCACCTTTCCAAGAAGTGCCAGAGGAAATGCAGACACTGTCATCACCTGACTTCTCGGTCAGTGCACTGGCTATACCTACCACCCTGCCACAGGAATCAGTGCGAGAGGTCATTAAGGCCATGTGGCCCCTGCTTGACGCACACTTCATGCATCAGTAGGCAAAGCCATGCTTCAAATTGCCTCAAACGTAACCAAAATCACAGCTTTGGAAAATAGGCACAATGACTTGGAGGATGAACTGATACAACTCAAGGAGACAACCTGCTTCAAGGCTACTTCTCTTCAATCCATCCTAACCAAGGTTGATGACCTGGAGAATCGCAATCGACGGATTATAAACTTTCCAGAACACATCAAACCTCACCAGATTTTTAGGGCTTTGCAAAAGTGGATACTGGAAGCCCTGTGCCTTGCATGCTCCAAAGCCTCTGTGTAATTTTGTTGACAAGGCAAACATTCTGTTGGCATATAGAAAGAAGGACCTGCACTATGATGACCACAGGATGCTCATACTGTATTTCAAGACTATTCAGTCATAGTCACTGTTAAAAGGAAGCATTGTGTGCCAATCTGCAAACAGCTACATGACAAGGTAGCGAAATGTACATAAATCAAGCAAGGCTTGTTCTGGTCCATGAGGGCAAAACACCAATCCTGGACACTTTGCAGGAAGCAGGTTATTAAATCCAGATCAGATTGCAAGTGAAACACAGATCGAGACTTCTCACTTCTCACTTTGGCCAGATTCTAAGGAGGTCTGTATGGAGGGAGGGATACATCAGGGGTGCCCATTATCAACCTTATCTATTACTGCCTTGATTCCCTAATAAGGGCACTATGCAATTCCTACAGATTTTTGGGGTCATGGGAAGTAAAGATTTCTCCATTTACATATGACTTCAACTTTGTGTCTAATCCAGCAATTTCCTAGCTGCAAATCCAGAGGTGGGGGCCACAGGCTTTAAAATTAATGTCTCAAAATCAGTGGGCTTGTTTTTACACTCCACAGTGCAGCCTTCCAACACTGCCCAACTTGGGATCAAGTGGCCCCAAATATATTGACTACCTAGGAGCTATTAGGCATAACTAAAATGTTAGGAAAGGAGGATTATACTGCCTGTGTTTCACACATCAGAAGAATGCAGCAACAAATGATGATATATAGTCTGAAAAGTGTTAGATGTTCACATAGGGAGCTAGTATGGACTGTGGACTACCATGACATGACTCTTAAGTACCTTTTTCTTTACCATAAAGATATAAAGGTCTGCATTTATAATTATAGGAATGTGATTGACACACTCTACAATAGGTGACCGGTCATCATTAATTTAATTTAAAACCATGTCTACAGTCATCTGCCTTATAAATGACCAAGTCGGATGTCTATAAGAAACATTGTCCCGATTTCACCAAACAGAGACTGATTCAGCTAAATTGGTTTACTTTCATGATCCCTTCAATGCAAATTTTGGCTTTAATACCTCTTGAATGAGGTAAGAATGGTAATGTTTAACAAATACATTCTCTAAAAAAAAAGTGTCACATGACAAAGGTCTTCTCAGATCTTATGGTTTTTATGCCATAGCAATCCAAAACACAGATACTATAATTCCTGTGCATATACTATAATTCCTGTGCATATTATGCCTTTAAGAAAGTACTCTCAGTTTGATAATGTTCCCGCAATTTAGTTTCAAATAAGCATTCTTATGTAAAAATGTTCTGCAGAATGTATTCTAAAAATGGACGTTTCTAGCACAGTCATTCAGAACTTTCAACATTTGACAATAACACATTTCTTTTGCTTTCTTCATCGGCTCTTTTGTGAAGGTAAAACATATTCATGCAGCAAAATAATACACGGTTCCAATTGATTTTTTCCATGAAAATGAAGACTTAATGGAAATACTTAGCAGCCTGCAGATATTACAGACAATTGCACATCATTGCTAGGAGTGAATCACCAAGATGATTGTTCAGCCGTTTGGTTACTAGTTTAGTTCCCTGGTTAGTCCCCCGACTGGAAAAAGCACAGATGATTTTTTTTTTACATTTAGTGTGCTTGGTCAATATCCTTTCCGAGTATTCGTAACTATCCTTTCCCAAATGTAATATGAGAAGCTGGGTATAGACAAGATAGGGTGTCGTCATTGTATATGCCAAAGACTAGCCCAGGATATAGGATAAAGCATTGCAACCATAATTTTATGGTAACAGCATATGGGCTTGAAAACAACATAACAGCAAACAAACCAGTACTTTTTTGTGCAAAATCATTAAATCTCAGTATGATTCAATATGTATGCCTTGTATATAATCCTTACCTCTGTGGTTGCATAATATAATGTAACCAGTAAAACATTGCTATTTTCTTCCTTTAGTGGAAGCTGGCATCAGAGAATTTTAGGTCAAATTAAGTTATTCATAGGCACATAGTTTAAGGCATGCTGTACAGCCAATCACATGAGATAATGGTAGAAAAGGATTTTTTTCCAAATTATTTTACCCGGGAGAGGGGGGCACCTGTGACATCACAGTTTACTGATCCTTACATAATACCAGTAATCAGGGATCAGATATTTCTTCCCTCACAATCTCACAATAAATCAACTGTCAGTATGCTGCCATTTTTTTATTAACACCACTTTTTTCCATGGTAGGAGGCAGCCATAATAAACACCATATTGTCAGCCCCACCTAAAGGTACCTGTTATGAAGTTCACATCCAACATACAGTTCACACAGTTGGCACTCTTAAGGGGTATTTGAAAAATCAAACTGTATTCTCTCTACAATAGGTGACTGGTCATCATCAAACCAGTTTTATATGACATATTGTCTCTAAATATACCTTTTAAAGGTGCTTTTCCACATAACGAAAACATTAATTAAGCTCTCGGGAAGAAATAAACCTGTAATTGTATTCTTTCCAGTTAATTTTTAATAACACTAAAACAACACAGAAAGTTATCAGCGCCTCCGTTGGTGTCACATTTCAAAAATTCAAAATGAGATAAAATTTTACATGTTTAAACAATTATTTCTGGGAAGGGTTTGGTCTTTCAGCAGTACTAGGAATTATGTTTCCAATGCTGAATCTAGTTTTGAAAAGTGATGCATCCAGCATAGTAGATGGAACGGCACCTTTAAACTTGTTAAAATAGGTTGTGTGGTAGACAGCTTAGTATCTGCTATTCATGAAATAAATAGCTCTCATCCACAATGGTTTGGGCAAAGTAGCAATGTATAATTTTCATAATACATAATGGAAGTTGAAATAAGCATTAATGTTAAAAATATGTGGTTTATGTGAAAGCAGACATTTCAATTACAATTTAGAAACGGTGGCTCTGGACATCATAATGACAGCTGAAAGTTATGTCATAGTCTGTACGCCCTCATATATTAGAGAATTCCTGATTTGCACATATGGTATAAAAGATAGTGCTACATTTCTACCATTATGTTAAAAAAATCTTTTTTTTGTCCTAAATCAAATAGGTATTTTTACAAGAGTGGTAGATGCATGTTTCAAAGATTTAATGACTGCTTTTAGGGTCTTATTGTATTTTGTAATTGTCTGTCATGGACTAATGTGTTTAAGTCATTTTTAGAATGGAGCATGCATTTGCAACAGTAAGGCTTGTATAGAAGAAGATGTAATGTTACAAAAGCTACTTTTTCTGGCCCAATAAATGTTTTTTTATTTCAACTAAAGACTGCATTTTCTGTTTGGGTAAATTGCCTGCACCATTTTTCTTATTAAGGGGTAGAACCTAATGGCTTGTTGTCTACTTGCAGAAGAATAGTGGATCTGTATACCTTTATGCCTTAAGTCATTGGTTTACCTTTTTTATTCTGTAAAGTATAATACGAGAAGGTTTAAATTACACTGTTTGCTCATGCTGATGGTTCAAGTCGTGCTAGGGGCATTCTTTTTCACTCTCCTTCAAATGTCTACAGATCAATGAGCTGTCTATAGTCACAGGCTATTAAGCGAGATTTAAAACTTCAAACAAGAAGGTTTAACAAGTGCAAGAATGCCAAATTATTACAGGCAATCTTCCTAAATAACTACTAAATGTTTTATAAAGTCTGAAAAAATATTTCTCTCTTGTGAGGTGCATTAATGCTGTGGATAATTTAGTTTCTGAGTTGAACCAGGTGATAAAAATAGCCACTGTAGAGCGAACTCTTCATAAACTGATATTCCCGACCTTTCCTCTTTAGTCGAACTAACGGTGAAATATGACGGTGAAATCCATAGTTCTGTATGAACTGCACATAACATCAAACTGAATGGCTGTACAGAATGTTTTGTGTTTCATTCATGGTCCTCCCAGTCACATGAATAAAATAAATAATAAAAATAGCAGTGACAGATGTCTACAGTCACGCCAAAGAAATGATAGCAGTGACATAGATTGTTACTGCCATCAGTTCCCTTAACCCCTTAAACCCAATGCACCTTTATAGTAGGAACTATGGCTCCTACTTCATATTTGTTTGCAAACATAATATCTCATACATTTTGTTGATTTGTACCACATCTGCAGTGTCGATGTGAGCAGTATTTCCGGTCACCATAGTAACATCTATTTCATTGAAACACACTGTAATTAAGTCATTTGAGTCCTGTATGCGCCAGCGTATGCCTTTGTTCACTGTTGTTCTCAAAACATTTTTATTTTAACTAAGAAATGTGAATTGCAGCATGTGTTTCTGTTTAGTGGATTTAATAACCATTCATTTGGTGTTTATATTGAAGCATTAAAATGGGGATTATTTACAATGGCAAATGGCTACTTTACTCCGATGACTGCACAATGATTCTGCCCACCCCTTGAGAAGTAAAACAAGAACATTGATTTCCCAAAATAAGGAGTTTATGGACATATTTGGTAAATCAGTTGATATTACAGCATGCCAGTGGTATGAAGACAGAGGTGTCTGATTTATCCCAAGAAAGAATCAATTGGTATTGTGAAGGAGACCTAAACAGCGTGAAATATGATAATATACAGATTTTCAGAGCTCAGGTTACATTTGGCTCATAATAGCTAAGTTATACAGCTCCATTTACCATTTAGACATACAGTGGCAGGAGATTAAGGCAACGATAAATGAAAGCCACTGTAACAAGGTCCAGAATTGAATCTTGTCATTGCGCAATTGTTTTGTAAGGTTGCCTGTGTGTATTGGAACAAAAGACAAATTGGGTATTGTGTATAAAGATAACTGTGTTGCAAAGTGGAAGAAGTAAACCAATCAGCAGGAATAGTCTATTGCCTTGTATAGTTTCATTTTTCTAGTTAGTAGCAGTATTGATCTTTATAGATAGTGGTTTACTGTACCGTTCCACCTATTCCACACCCATTCATCACCATCGATATCAACATTTGTGACCATTATGGAAAATTGTGTTATGGTCATGGACATATTCAGGCGTGATGACATATTAAAAATAAATACGAAAAAAGTATCTTTCTTGATTTTTAGAAGGGTCATTGTCAAAACGAACCATTACAAAATTACTTCACATACTGGTGCCATCGTGGTGTGTTTAAATCAACATCCAACTTTGATTGGAGCTATGACATTTTTCAGGTTGTTATGGATTGTTATTTTTTAAGTATTTCAAAACAGCCACATTTTCAACACTAACTTTCTTAAGCTATAACATCACCTCTAACAGATATAGCATGATGATCACACACAGCTACATTCTGCATTATTTGTATTGTAAGAGGGACCACGATTGCATTATATTTTCTGTTACGGCCACATTTGGAATTTTCTGCTTCTCAGAAATCATAGACGCTCAGCTTTAATAGCAAATTAGGACAGTGTGTTGTACTTAGATTTTTGGCACACTTTGCCAAGGCGCCTGTTTTCCCAGCAAGCACATTTCTTGAGGGCATACGAGGTAAATGACTCAGTCTGAACAAGGGTTACGGGACTGTTTGTCTCACCATGTTTCCTTTGAGGAGGGCAGGAATTAAACTTGTTATCTGCTTGTCTAAACATCAGTTATCTTCTTAACACATTCATTTCTGGCTGGTGAGAAATGTAAGAACATACAACTCAGTTTTCAATACTTCGTCTTGTAAAATAAAATGGAGGGATTTTTCAGGGGATTTTGCAGCAGATCTTTTGCCAATCTAACCTTAACCTGTTGGATCCATGTCAGAATGTATTGTCAGTAACAATCACGGATATTTGCGGTATGACCTTAACATAAGCACATTTTGCTCTCACGCAGACCATGTATGAAACCAAAGCCAGCTTTTAAATTTCTTTCTATGCTTACGTAGTCCTTATTTATCAATAGTCTACAGAAGAGCCAGAATTACACAGCATTGCCAGCATTAGCATGCCACAGTGTAGAATCTTTTTGACGGTTGTTTATTGAACAGTCTTAGTGATTATTATTAGAGTCAGTATTGTCCTTATTAGCCACTAGACTAGTTTAAATTTCCAGTATTTTGCATACTTAGGATTGGCCTTGAAGGATCTTCAAGTAGAGGCTTAGCTTGTATTTGTTTGGAGAACAACATGCAAAGAGGACTACGCTTTATTGTGCTCAGCTATTAAGAGTCTTCTAATTTTTGCCCACAGTATAGTCACATTATTCCCAGCTTTGCTTTAACACGGGTGGATGCACAGCACATATTCCTTGTCCCAAGCAGCCTAACTAACTGTAATTATAGTGAACTTGTGGCTGCTTTTACTCCAGAGCAGATAAAAGCAAACATTAGACTGTCCACAACAATAGCTTTCTTACTTACCTATACCATGTTATGTTTTGTTTCCAAGTTATATACTGTTTTTTTTGTCCAAGCTAGTATTTGAAAGGGAATATTATTTGTCCCTCAACTACCGACCCTTTAATTTCTGACACATAACTTAATAATAATAACAAAAAATGTTTCTTTTACTTTGGGAATACGCATACATTATACACATACATTATAAAGTTCATATTTTAGTTAAATTAATACATGTGCATGTATTATGCTGATTTATTCTCATAGACACATAACTGTGTAACCCAAATTCCACAGCCGTTCTTTTATTGAGCTATGTATATGTTTAATAAACAATTCTCAGAGCTACTGCAAAAACGCACTAATATGAATTGAAGTGGCAATTTAGGGATTAAGTATATCAAATCTTAACCTCGTGTTAACACTTAACTAAGTATTTAGTTGTGTTAGAACAAATATGTACAGTACCCTACACCTGGTCATGGAGTATTCCGGTCACTTAAACCAACGGGGCTCTCCACTTCCATGTTACATCGA
Source organism: Spea multiplicata (assembly GCA_009364415.1). NCBI lineage: Eukaryota > Metazoa > Chordata > Amphibia > Anura > Pelobatidae > Spea > Spea multiplicata. The sequence goes on along the minus strand of VKOC01017720.1, from coordinate 9,632 downwards.
GCCAAAAAATGTAAACAAAATAGAAATTAGAAAATAACCTCAACACCTATAGAAATATTTGAAAATTAAAAGTGAGGATTCTATAATTTTCCCTTTTCATTGCAACAAAATATTACAAATATGCTTGTATCATTGTCCCTGCAAAATCCTGTTGCCTTCCTGATTGCTGAGAAAATGGATTCTACTGTTTCTTTAGCCACCATATATATACTTTAATGCACAATTCCCCATATGCATTTGCCTCTTTAAACCCCCAGCTATTTTCCATGCAGATGTGTTCACCAAAAACTCATTGGATGTGGTATACATATTATGAGCTCCAGCACTGGTTCGGTGAACAAAGTTAGGCACTCCCCACACATGCACATGTGTCATAAGAGCTCCCGTGGACTTCAGTGGCTAAAACCACCGTTTTTAAAGAATTTACAGTACTCAGAATACTTTGATATGCAATTCTGATTTTGCGAGGCTGTCAGGGACAGTTCGATTTAAAATTGAATTTGATAACAGATACGAACCACTCAACCTGTCTAGTCTGCTTCTTTTTCCTGACGTAAAGAACACAAACCTTGGATGTGACCAATTTCACCTATAGGTAGGTAGTAGGAACTACAATGGTACAACAGGTACACTGAGTGTTACGTAGCGCCAATGATTATGAAACCAGTCCGTAATCACCAGTAACAGTACAAGTTATATTTAGAACCCTATTAGAACTAGGGATAGGCGAGCTGGAACATTCCAGTTGCTATGCATTCTGATTTGGCCTGATGAACTTCAAGGGAATTGTTGCGTACAGAGACTGGAATGCCAGAAGTTGCATATAGCTGGTGATAACATAGTTTATTATCAAGCATTTGTAAGACAATGTCTAGAATTTGTTGGTTAATGAAGTGTCAGGGAACAGCCTTATAGTCCAACTACACAACTCCTCGATGGTGACATTTAGAACATCTGCACATTTCTAAATTGGTTAGTCTTCTTTTTCTGAAGCTTTATATATATTGTTAGTTTTATTGCTGCCATAAGGTACCACACAGGGACGTGCCACTTTTGTGGAAATTATACAAAAAAACCCAACAGAATAAAGGAAAGGTTAAAAATAAAATTGAGTGGTTATTGCATTGTTGATACGGATTTTGAGGCAGTGCATAAACATTTAATATGCCATAAATATATCCGATATCTCAGGTAGAGGTATGTCATTGATGCTGTGGAAGTAAAAACATGAATGCAGAATTATATAAAGAAATTCGATAAAATTAACCCGATTATGGCCTTGTATGTATGAGGGCTGAGAGCTGCTTAATTTGTACTGATTATGATGACACTAGTGAGTGAAAGATCTCCTTGTTGTGGGAAGTTATGATCAGCTGTGGAGTTATTTCAATACCGGGTGTAATTATTCTCTCTAAAAACTGTACAATGATCAAGATGGATGTGGGGGTCTGTTTGGAACAAACATATTGGTAGTAGGTAAATAATTATATTTAATATAATATTTTTTTTGCTCCTCTCTACCTTGAACCTTGTGTTTATTTGGTAACTTGCGTGAAAGGTGATGTGGGGCAGTTTATGCAATGCTTGATAAGAGAACGTTTACACAAACAGGTGTGGCCATAGTATATCAAGAATGATAATCCTTTTCAAAAGGTAAATTGTTTGGTAGAGACAACTTGAGCTGAGCCGTTTCTGCTCCCTGTGAATTGGCAGCATGTCAGCTCAATTAACATCTCCACCCACTATAAATTTGTATTTTGTTCCAGCACCTTTCAAAGGAGCTTCACCCACAGCAAAGCAATGAGCCCGGCTGTGCCTGGAAGTCTATCAAGACCTCTTTCCAAAAAAACAAGTGCGTGTTATTTAAATTCACATCGGACTGTACTGTATCTTATAGAATAAAATATATATTTCAAACAATGATGGAACTTTATTATATTATACAATATTGTTTTGTTCAGACATATACCTGAAGGCAATTGTAATATAGTAACATAGTAATTTAGGTTGATAGTTTGACCTTGCAGCTCATCCAGAAGGCAATAAAATCCACATTGAGGCGATGGCGGTCTGATTTCTCACTGGTTCAACAGGCTATAACTAATCCAGCCCTTATAGCAAATAATATCCCTGTATATTCTGTGCTAAACAATCTAGCTCGTAATTAAAGGCATCTAGTGAATTTGATAGCACAATGTTTGTAGTTAGAGAATTCCACATGTTTATTGTTCTTATTCTTCTTCTTAGAAACCTTCCTGCGGCATTAAGTGATAAGTCCTTTCTTCAACTTTGAATGGATGACCACCTGTTCATTATTAATCATCTGATCATCAGAGAGTGGCGGTTATGCCCCCGTATTTATTTGTATAACGCTATCATATCCACTGTAAAATACCCTTTTTTATAATAGGATGTCTTATTTCTAATGCGTTACAGAAAAGATTTTTCATACTAACAGAGTACTTGTTACAGCAGTATAAAACATGTGATGTGCAAAACAATATATGTTAACATTGGGGATAGATCTTTTGTTATTTTTGGAATCGTTTATAGCTTTTGTCGATACTGACATTGATATATATTGGCTTGACAGGGAAGTGTATGGTTGTCTAGTGATATAGAGAGGGACCCCTCTAAACCTTAATTGGTGCTACCGGTAGTGGTTGAAAATGCATGGTTCACAATTCAGCTTATTGACTAATCTACACATGTATATGATTGTGGATTCTATGCTATAAACTTATTTATTTTTCTATTTTGTTAACCTTGGTTTGATTTGATCCTCAGCACTGTTTTAGCACAAACTATGTAGGGCTTTCTCCTTTTTCTTATAAATGTTTCTCTCTGTATTCTTTTTTAAATGTGGAGTGTCAATATGATTAGGTTAGGCTTCTTATGGTAATCCATCATAAATAAGTTATGCAATAAATAAAATAGTGGGTGGTCTTGCACTCTTCTACTAATTGAGGTAGACTGGGAAATATGGATGGAAATTCCATTAAAACAAGCATCTTGCACGCCTCTCCGCATGTCTGGATATTCACAACATCCTGAAGCAGCTTCACTAATCAGGAAGTAGCTGCTCTACACCAAGGCGAAATGTAATGGAACAAGAAACGTTTTAGAATTCAGGGTCATCAGGAATGCCCTACACTGGTTACAGAAGTAGCGCCAAAGCATTTCTACAGAAATCTTTATTGTGCAAGCCAGAGATGTAAATGTTTCCATTGCACCATAAATGGTGGCTGTTTGTAAGCAACAATTTGGTAGTTCAGAAACTCCCTTCTAAGACGTGTGTCCTCTTTCGGAACTGCATAGCGTGCATAGTTTATTGTGAGTTTATTATGTAGGTGAAAAATTAGGGATACACTTATTTAAAATATATGAAGCAATCCGTTAAAATTGAAATGCAATCCTAAAGTGTTGCTTTGTGCATAGGATATGTACAAGGACTTCACTTTGGGACACATATGATTTTTAGAAATCAGAGGATAGCCAGCAATTCCTTCCTAAAGGCTAAAGGAATAGTTTACTGTCCAATGCAGCCTTGCCAACAAAGAATGCAAATTAAATTGCTTTGTAAGTATTTATATATATGGTTTTTTTTTGCTACTTTTGCGCCACTGTTGTCTTATTATACACCCTGGAACTTAAGATTTGCACAAATCTCCTGTAAGACAATGAGCTGTGGGCAGGGAAAGGGTCAAATGGAAAAGGGGTATGCATGTACAAGGCAGAGAAAATAACAATATAAAAAAACCCCACACATATCATATGCATTAAAGTGGGTTTGACGGATGGAGAGTCATCTTAACCCCTTCATGACTAATGAGGTACCTGGTACGTCATCTAAAAAAAAAACAGTCCCACGTCCCCGGGATCACAAAGTCACCGCTTTCATTTATGTGATCACTGCTACAGCCAATCACATGCATCAATACATGCAATTAATGTTCTGGTTCTAAAGTAGAGCGGCACTTTCTTTAAAGTTATTTTCCCCTGAATGCTTTTATGTAGACTGAAAATAATTATTTTTACTTTTAGTCTGCTTCTGTGCTATGGAGAGTGCTTTCCTCTTACATTTAATGTATAATAATGCTCTCCAGTTCCATCATTGTCTTTATTTCACCTGTTCTAACATAAAATGTAGATTTTTATTGTGTCATAAGACATAAAGAGCAGCCCCCTAGAGAGGGCCATTCATTAATCAGGCTTAGAATTAGAAATATAAACAACTTACCCATGTCCCACCAGAGGTGCCATTGTTACCTACACTGTGAGTTTTATTAGTTTTATATGATGACTGATAGCAAACTATTGCGATCACATCATCACAGTTCAACAATAGTGTGTTACTGACCTAGTTTTAGTGCTCAGAACAGGCTAATCCAGTTTAGCATTGCACGAGGAGGATGGGCAACCAGAAATGTTTGTGAAATAAAAAAATAAAATCTACTCCGACAGTCTTCGTGCTGCATTGTTTTCTGTTGTGATGAGCTAAAGCTCTGAAACATGGTGGCTTGTTTCTTCTGGCCAATTCATCAGAGGTGAGTGGCATTACCAATAATCTACCATAAAATGACAAATAATTGACAGAACTGGTGCAAACATGATTTTTTAAATATAATTGTAATTATTAATTTTTAATATAATTGAATTAAATAATTTATTTTTAGCTCATATGAGGCATTTGTGGAAAACCATTTAAATTATTATTGGTGCCAAATTACCGGTAGATATCCTTTTTTTTCCCCTCATCGCACAGAAACACACACACAGTGTGTATAGCATATAGAGTGAGTAGCACGCTCAAATCCACAAACAAATTATCCACGGTGCCTCCAATGCCCAAACAGAAGATATCTGAAAAACAATGCCCCTAATAAAAAAAAGTCCAGCAACTTTAAAGTCTATGAATATCTTAGTTTCATGACTGTGGAATTTTATCTTATTTATTCTTTATTCTATTATAAGTATATACAGTTTTACAACAAGATGATTTTGACTATTTAAACTAGACAGATTTTTTTGAGCTAGTAGTATATTTCTGTGCTTCTGGAATTTACAGAAGACGTATTAAAGTAGACTTATGTCTCTAAGATATTATAGTAGTTTGTTGTTCTTTCAGGCTAGAGTAGAAGTGTATGCATTATTTAATCACATTTACAAAAATATTTAAAGAGGCAGATTTGGCCTTAATAAATGTATTGAAAAATATATACATTTCACAGAAAACGTTACATTGTATTCAGGAAAGATATCTCTCAGACTTCGTACCACAAGGTCCTCAAGGCTGACTTATGACATCTGCTCCAAGACTTAGGTACCGCCACCGCTTTTTGTTGGCTTGGTGTTCCCTGAAACTTGTGAGTAATTCAGTATATAAACAGAAAAAGAAGCACTTTGTCTGGTTACAAATATGGAATACTCTGTGGTGGAATTAACCAACTTTACTTTACCTGCAGAGTGTTCTCTCTGGTTACAGGTAATAATGTTGTACCCAGTAGCAAGTTATCATTGCAACGACTGTGGTTGCAAATAAGAGATTCTTAAAATGACTGTGAACAGTAAATGTATGGTGTTTCCTATTGCAAAACTTCAAATGTACTGCAAATGTTTTCAAGGAATATGTTATTCTTTGTAGTGTTGGTGGAATAAAAAGAGTTTAAAATGCCCCTCTTTCTGCAAAATAAGCATTAACATTTCCTGAGCCATTAGTGCCATACAGGGGCATAGCACGGATTACTTAATTCTCCCTGTAAAGTTTAATGAGGGGCCACATATATTTCCAAATTCCTTTTCTTAAGGCTCAATCTGCCCATAGGATTCCTTCTACTTTACCCTGTGGTGGGAGATTAAGACTTGAGAAATTTCCTAGCCAGTCCCCCATCTGTCCTATAATGTCGCATCTAATATACTTCTAGTGAGTGTCTACCTTTATGTTGTTTAGCTGTCCCTATCATGCTCCCAAACTGTTTGTTTTACATCATAGATTAAAGACCCTCCAGCAGAAGTGCATCTTCTGCTCAGTGGAAACGTATGTGGGGCCTCTTTGTACGTCCCTGGTGCCATAGGCTTGCTAACCTTCTGAAAAAAGGCTTGCATGCAAGATAACGGAAGAGTAGAGGACAAGCTATTTTACAAACATTACTTTTCCTTTAATTAAGAAATTGTGTCTGATTTTCTGTGGGGCTGTTTCTTTTATTTTAAGGGGGTATTCCCTCTTTAGAAACATGTGAATATTGGAATATATTAAAGATATATTCCCTTTTTTTTAAAATAAGGATGATCGTGTGTGTACTATGAATTATACGGTCAATTACATTTTTAGAGACAGAAGGGAGGAGTGTTCTAGTTGCTCAGTAACCTCGGTACCATTTCCAAAAAAAAGAAAATAGATTATGAAAAGTGTAGATTTGAGAAGGGGACATAATAGAAGCCGTGGCACTGAAACATGGGATGTCCTTATTATTTACACTTATCTTTTTCATATATTTTGAGTTTGTTCTGATGTCAGACATATCTTCCATTAGTTGCTAATGCTTCCTCTGAAATACTTGGTAGCTGAGATTTACATTTTCTAGCTATCGTTTATTTCGGTTGCGATCATGCAGTCCGCAAACATTGTTACTAGAATATGGCTTTACTCTTTGGAAATGAACTCAAGCAAGAAGTTAAAGGACTAGGCATTCAGTGGTCAAGGTTTTTCAGATGTATGCCATTGTATCATAGGTCATGTACTGTGCTGTTGTAGTAGGGCGATGGCTTAGCTGAAGGCTGTAAACCATATAAATTTATATATAGTGTAAGATTATATATATATTCTCACAGTCTACCTATCCTAGGGTGCATACTTGTCATATGACATTGGAACATGTTTTTTATGCATCTCCATAAACATGTTACTACTACTTTTGTCATAATAAAACTCAGAAATAGATACGAATACAGAGGGGGACCTTTTAGCAAAGCTTTACTAGTTTATTGCTGAATCTATACCACTTAACAAATAATAATGTATAAACTCACTTTAAGGGAAAATAGGAAGTCATTGATAAGTCAACTGAACACCAGATCAATCATTCCTGTGATTATATTTTTCCGGCAATAGTGGCATAACGAGACACTTTGTAAATGTACCTATAATGAGTTTTAATAGCCTTGCCATATAATAATCTCCTACGTAGACTGATGTATAGCTAGAATCATTATGTGTTTACTGTTAAAAGAAGAAATTCTAAGCTGTCATTTTAGCAGAAGGTCCTGAAATGATTTTTTCCTAACTGACAGAATCCCACTGGCATTACTGAGCAATAGAAGTGGAAGGATTCTGCTGAATTTACCGGCAAATTGCTGCCTCCCGAAGGAGGCTGGAACTGATTGTACTAATTACTTATATTCTGTACTCCAGGGAAGAAAAGGAAAATGCTCTTTTGGAAAACAGTTATGTATTCCAATTTTAATTATAGATGAGATGATTAGAATGAGACAATTTCTATAAACTCATCACTATACAGTGTGGCTAAATATACTGTATATTCTTTATAATTGATTGACAATAATAAAAAAGTTAAATGAGATGAATAAATAGGAAAACAAATGAGTAACAATACTTACTGTTATGGTTATAGTTGCTACAAACAGTTACATTTATAAATACCTCCCCTGAATGTGTAATAAAATATGTATTTTTAAAATATTTTCTCTTAATGCTGTATTCTTTTTAAATTACGTCAAAATCTTAAACGCTTCAGACTTCAGAAAAAATTAGCCTGTAACTCTTACAACATACTTAAAATGGTTCACAAGCAATAACCCTTTCTAAACCATTCTTCCATACCTACAAAGTATATCCAGAGTCTTTCATTAGACTATCTTTGTTCCATATCCGATATGAAGGTCTGACCAAACTAAACTGAATCTGCTGGTAGCGGCAGTTACATTTTAGGACTGTTTTTAAACTAGAGAATATATTTCGCCATGAATCTGGGATGTGTTTGCATAAAGTATACCTGCCTTACTGTTTTATGGATAATTACATAGAGAATACCAGGGTGTACAGCATAAGTGGGTAATTGACCGTACATTTAAATGAGTCCTCTGTTGCACAACAAAGCCCATTGTCTGTGCAAAGGTATGGGGAAAATTATACAGTAACACAGGATGTGAAAAAGTTTCCTGTAAAAGTGACCTAACAACATAAGTCAAAATGTTTTATTCAAAAAAATAAAATAAATCATTTTAGCCATCTAACAAAAACCTTAATTTGTCACAAATCTGGAAACATTTTGGAACAAAATAGCATTGCACTTTCTCTCTCTCTCTTTCCATCCTTCTCTCTTTCTCTCCCTCTCTCTTTCCATATTCCAGTAAAGAAAGAAATGACTCACTTGGAAGCTCAGTAAAAAGTCTGAACGTTCCACGTGTGTAGGTTGCAACTCCTGTTTCTATTCTTTTCACAGGAAAAGCTGTGGAGAGTCGCTAATGGAAGAGGATGAGAAGGATAGAGCAAAGAGGTAAGTGCAATGACTTTGTGTGTAAAGCACCTTATAAACCTTCAAATATATCAAGGGGCTCAATAAAGAAGAATACTTTTAAATAAAAATGATAACTAGAACCAGTTGACTTGAGTCTAAGTTGTACGGTAGAAGAATAATTTGCCACTGGTAAAAGAAATGGGCCTATTGGTTCATATCCACCATCATATTCTGTGTTTAGATATATTGTAAAATGCTTTGATCAAGTTAGGCTGAAACATCCTAAAATAAATAAACCTCCTGAAAATGTTGCTATGCTGCGCCAAAAAAACTCTAACACGCAGTATTTTCCTAAATAGGGCTTCACGTAACAGGTCTGAGAAAAAAAGGCGAGACCAGTTTAATGTACTTATTAAAGAGCTCAGTATCATGCTTCCAGGAAACACTCGCAAAATGGATAAAACCACCGTGCTGGAAAAAGTCATTGGCTTCCTACAAAAGCACAATGGTAAGTCCCTGGCACACACTTTAATATCCTTTCTGTCTATACGTGAATAACAAACTTATCCTGTCTCCCATTAAGCCATTGCAGGCATGAACTTGATGCCTGGTTAAGTAAGAGGGTGAGGTGAGATAGAGCTGAGCTGATACCAGCGTAAGTGATCCCTCACTTTCCAGTGATGCCCTCAAGGCATCCTCAAATACCTCTGTAAGGGCAAGTTGGTCACAATCACATCTCTATTGTATCAAGACAATTACTCATCTTATCTAAACCTATGCTTTACATGTATGAAGGAAATAGCTGGGGTGTGAAAATCAGTGCGTGTTCTTCACTGCACAAATGTCAACTTATATATATATCTATATAGATAGATATATATATATATATACATAGATATATCGTATTTGCTCGATTATAAGACGACCCTGATTATAGGACGACCCCCCAAAATCTGAATATTAACTTAGGAAAAAAAGAAAAAGCCTGAATATAAGACGACCCCAAAGGAAAAAAGTTTTACCAGTAAATGTTAATTCATGTAAACTATTTTTTAATAAAAGCTATGATTGAGAAAAATATTTTTTTTGTTTTTATTTCCTTGTATATTCCAACCCCCTATGTGCCACTCTGCCTCCAGAAATGCCTTATACCCC
>VKOC01017719.1:0-48418 GCA_009364415.1 Spea multiplicata | reverse complement strand
CCATTAACCACAGCATCCCCTAAATTAACCCTAAAGACCCCATCACCACAGCATCCCCTAAATTAACCCTAAACACACCATTAACCACAACTGCCTCAAATTAACCCCATTAACCACAGCTGCTCCTAAATTAATGGGGTGTTTGGGGTTAATTTAGGAGCAGCTGTGGTTAATGGGGTGTTTGGGGTTAACCATAGCTGCCCCTAAATTAACCCTAAACACCCCATTAACCATAGCTGCCCCTAAATACCCCATTAACCATAACTGACCCTGAATTAACCCCCACCTCCCCTAACTTTCAGTAGACCAAATATTAATGTTATGCTTACAGTTAGATGAGTGTCACAGCCATGTGGTTCTGGCCTGGAGAAGGAAGGGGCGGGGCCAGTTGTCACGGTGATTACAGGGAGGGGGAGTGAGTAGGAGCTGCTGCTGTGAGACGGTGAGTCACTGAAACGGATTATATAATGAGGGGGATTTTTCAGAGCGTTTGCTCTGAAAAAACCCTCATTTTATAATCGATAATAATCGATTCAACTAATCGATAATGAAATTCGTTGGCAACGAATTTCATTATCGATTATTATCGATTTTATCGATTAGTTGTTGCAGCCCTAGTATCGAGCACGTAAGTAAGAGGTCGAGATGGGACTGGGAGAGGAATAAGTAATCGAGGTGTGAGTAGCTGCGATAAGGCGAGGAATAAAACGTGAAGTCACGATCCGCGGGGTGCATGGACCGCCAACAATCAATCATATGCGCGTCGGCCAACAATTTGATCGTGTGGGACACAGCAGGACCCGGCCGAGGTATCCAGTTCAGGGCACAGTGGGACGTTCATGTCACCGCCCAAAACAAGAAGTCCCTCCGCAAAAACAGAGAGGGAAGTCATAATGGAGCGCAGGGCAGTGTGTTGACCCCTATTGGGCAGATAGATGCTGGCGAATGTGTACAGAACTTCGGCGATAGTGCCCTTCACAAAAATAAATCTACCGAACCCATCGGACAAAGTGTCCTTAACCAAAAACGGGAGCGACTTAGCTAGCAGAATAGCAGTTCCCTTAGTCTTAGCGTCGGGGCTTTTGCTAAAATAACCAGTGGGGTAGTGAGAATCACGGAAACTAGGAGCCAGTCCCTCCTTGAAATGTGTTTCCTGGAGGAAGACAACAGACGCTTTATGTAAACGGAATTCCCGAAGGGCCCTAGAGCGCTTTTCAGGGATGTTAAGGCCCTTGGCATTCACAGAGAAGAACGTCAGGGGGGCCGGTTGGAAGGCCATCTAGAGCGGTGTTGGACCTGATATCCAGGAAAAGAAATGGGAGGGGGAAGAACCAGGGAACAGGGAGGCGGAGGAAAGAAGGCAGGGCAAGAAGGGTAAGGGAATCTCAGGGCAGATGTGTCGTCTACCGGCGGGAAACCCAAACCTCAGCCGAGGCGGAAAGGGCCACCAATAGAGCACTGCAAGGACACTAGAACCCACGTGGGGCAGAGAAGTCAGTAGACAAGGAATGTAAGAGGACGAAGGCAACAGTATAACTGTTTATAGTAGTAACATAAGAATGACAGAACAAAACAGAGTGTCCCACCACCCGCTCTGCCAAAACAACAACAAAGAGAGCACCATAGTATATCACAGAAAGGGTACAAGGTAGTGCGACCAACAGCATAATGAAAGCCAAAACCACTTCCCACAATTTGTACAATTTGGATCGCCCATGGTAGTGACATCCCCAAGGGCTGAACAAATATTGTACAAAGGAAAAAATCGTAATCGTACCCTTCGTAGGTGAAAAAAGATAACATGTCAAAACCAGAAAAATCTAAGAGCCATGGAGGTACACATCCACGGATTTTGTAATGTCCAATGTGCCAACTGGGGAGATTGGAACAATGGGATGCATGGGCTAATTATAGTGGAGAGAAGATGTGGAAGGAAGAACACCCATTGCGATATAGTGTGAGACACCAGTTGCTTCCACCAAAAGAGACATGTTTTGCACGTATTCTGACTGAACTCCAAAGCTGACCAACAGAGGTTATGCATGTGATAAGTTGGTGACAGCATGAGCAGCCTGGGTATTGGCCAGGAGTATGCACAAAAAGGACCGATCTGACCTGGATGCTGCGATCCTTCCCAGAAGGAACAGACCTGAGTCAGTGACTCCCATAGCGACATTGAGGCAGGGAGAAAGGTGCAGGTGAGGTAATGGGGCGAGTATGGTAAGAGTGTAAGTGAGAGTGTAAGGGAAGGTGTGTATATGCATGTTTCACTGTCTGTATGCTAGAGAGTATATGTATAAGTGTTCGTGAGCATGCGCACATGCGTAAGGTAGCAGGATCAGACATATGCAAGTGTGAGGGAGTATGTGTGTCAGCAGGAGAGTAGAAGCGGTAATGTAGATAAGTGTGAGCATGAGTGCAAATATGACCGTGTGTAAAAATATGTGACAGAGCCCTAAGAAAAGCCCCAGGCAGTGGAGCGGGGCGGAGCAAAAGGCTCACCCGGTGCGGCAACCAACAGAGGCGTGTGTGGGAGCACAACGCCACCGAAGGGGGAGCAGACCGTAACAGTGTAATGTGTATGAGTGTATGAGGGAAGTGTCAGGGGCACACACCGCACAGTAGCACCCCAATGGCGTGAAGCCCGGCGGGGGCCCAGACGGGGCTCGCAAGGGGTACATCGCAGTAACGGTCACCATAAGAGTGTCAAAAAGGCGGATATGAAACAATAATAAAACAGAACAGAAAAATAAAAAGCAAAAACAAAAACAGAATAGCTCACTTGAGCCATGAATCCAACATGGCAAAAGCAGCAAAGTCAGTACAGGGTCGAGAGGCGGAAGGCACTGTATCGGTGACTGCAGACGTCGGAGATCTACAGGCATAGAGCAACACAAGCTCGCCAACGCGGACGAGGTGAAGGGGTACGGTGCGAGGTAATCAATCCTCCCGAGGTAAGTCCTGGGCATGCTCAGCCGCGTCACGACGAACAGGTCGCGGTCGACGATCACTGCGGTGCATTATCCCAGGGCCTGGATCTCTGAAAAGCCAATCCTCCACTTCCACGGTCGGCAGATCCAAGGCGCAGAGGAAGGGGCCAACATCCGCGGGAGTCCGGAGCGTGGCAGAAGCGGTGCCCCTGTGCGCCATCAGGGAAAACGGGTATCCCCACCTGTTGGTGATGTGGTGCTCCCGGGGAGGGTCTCCTGAGCCACCACCAAAGCGCAAGGCCCTGTGGGCCCGATCGAACTTGATGGGTTTCCTCCCCGCTTCAATCGGCCAACCCAGGATTGAGGAAAACAGTCGGTCCAGTAGGCCCCTGAGGTCTTCAGGGCGCCTGCCCTCAGGCATACCTCTCACTCGGATGTTGGAGCGTCGGCCCCTGTTATCCAAGTCCTCCAGGTGATAAAACAGGGTGGCGAGTTGGGAGGAGCAGGTGTGCTTAAAGGCAGAGAGCTGTCGGTCCACGTCCCGCGTCCTGGTTTCGGCAGACGAAACCCTCATGTCCAATCTCGAGATGTCCGCTCGCAAAGCTGTAACCTCGGCCCGGACTGTTTGTTTCACCTCTGTAACGAGGAGGCTAAAGTCCTCTTTAGTAGGCAGAGAGGAGAAAATGCGACTCCAGTCCCTGGCGGAGGGTTCCGGAGGGCTCTCAGGGCCACGCTGAGGCAAGTCCTCCCCTGAGGCCTGTGAGCAGGTGGGGGTCGGCGCCATTTCTGGTTCCTCCGGCTGCAACTGTAGTAAGGCTAGCGTGTGAAAGTATTCACGCAGAGACGCCACAGAGAGCCTGTTCGGTTTACCCATATCAGGTTTAGCTGGTGCAATTTGCGATAATTAGGAGGGGGTGGCGAGGAGCTCTCAGACTAAGCGGCCATCTTCCTTGCCAGGCTAACCACGCCCCTCAACAAATTATTGATTAATTTATATGGCAGCAAAAGAGACTAAGAATAACGCATAACATTTTAGAGAAAAAAAAAGGGGTGGAATATCCTATCCAAACATTAACAATCTCCATGAAGCAACAATGCTGACCCACTTTTTAGCTTGGGATAAAAGATCTAATAATCTACCAAGATGGCTACAAATAGAGGGAGCAGACATTAGGAAAGGAGAATTATATTCATTATTTTGGGCTGACGTAACCCGAATAAAAGATATAATTAACCCAAACCCTATAATATATGATACGCTCACAACAACGTTTAAATTCAAACGAAAAGTAAAGATAAGTAAATCTCTCTTTTCCTGTACTCCTCTCGAGGTTATTCATTTTTTTATAAGAGATATAGATCTGTCCAATTGGTACACAAGCGGTATCTCTTCCATTGGTAATATTTTAATCCAAGACTCTCTTATGCCCTTCTCCCAGATTAGAGAGAGCTACTCCTTACCATCCTCAGAACTATATACATATTTAACAATTAAGAATTTTATTAACCGTATAGGAATACAGAAAAATTTGGCTATTGAGCATTGGCTGACATTACACAAAAAAAAGAAACAAATCTCGGGTATAAATACACTTTTACAAATCCTGAGATGGGAGAGTGACCTGGCCATAGAGTTTCGTTTGGACTAATGGCGACAAGCTTTTCTAATGACAAAAAAATATGTGCATTCGGTAAATCTAATAGAGACCTATATTAAGGTGACTTACAGATGGTATTTAGTTCCATCTAGACTTAATAAAATTAGCCAGACAAATTCACCTCGATGCTGGTGCTGCTGTGCTAATATCGGCACTTTCTTCCACGTGTGGTGGGAGTGCCCCCAATTATTAAATATTAAAAATTACATCTCACAGATGTTGGGTTCACTTTTCCACTCACAAGATCAACTCAATCCACAGATGTTCTTGTTCCATTTGGGTCTGGAGAAATATAATATAAACCAAAGGATTCTCCTTATGCATATCTGTCTTGCTGCAAAATATGTATCGCTAGAAATTGGAGAAACGTTGGAATAATTAACTGGGAGATAATTGTTAATCAAATCCATTACCAATATATAATGGAAAGAGGCTATTACTCTAAACTTGGCAAGAGAGATAAGTTTGAAAAATTTTGGCAATCATGGAAAATATATCAAGATGCACGCGTAGACAATGTAGACCTCTCTAGTTAATGAGGACCCTCCTAAAATATAGCCCCTGGGCGACACAGCACATAACACTTATTCATGGGAATAAATAGCTTCCCCGGAAGTGACCTCTCAGCTCCCCTCTATGTGAGAATGTTGCAGTATGAATGGTAGAGAATATGGTATCGTCAGATATATGATTGTTATTAACTATATTTATAACTATTTTTTTTGATTAATGTCTTATTTTTTTTCATATACAATGGAAGTTGTAAAAGTTTTCCTTACATGTATATACTGTATTGTTACTAAATCTAAGAATGTTGTATGGTTAAAATTTGTTTCTTTTTGAATTCTGAACAAGGAAAAAAAAAATCTTAAAAAAATAAATAAATTGCAACATTGAAATGTATTCGTTAAAAACGCAATAAAATACATTTTCCGTGAACTTTGGCAGACATCAATGAAGAAATGGCTGCCTGAAAACTGTCAAACACAATTTGGTGTTTTTTTCTGCATTTTGACATATTCTATAAAAATAAATATGAAATCTAAAGCAACATTGCAACATATGCAAAAAAAAAAATATTATATATATAAAATACCTTAAAATGTGGCAGCAATTGGCATTAAAATCCCTGTTTATTTGAAAAGTGTCAAAATGACCCTAGATGTACACCTTGACTTATCTACTGTTCATAAACATATACTTTTGGGGCGGATAATCAGTATCTGTGACAACTATTGCAGTTATTAGACTACCATGCCAAATTTGACAAAAATTACATTTTAAAAATGTGATGCATGCCTTGCAATATTTGCCCTATACTGGTCAAAATAGATGAAAATCCTGGCCATGTTGGATGGTTTCCAAATCAGGACAAGTTAATGAATATATTTTGGATACTTTTTTTCCCATTGGTTCAATGTGTGTACAATTTGTATGTATACATTTCATTTTCATTTTTCCCCCTTTTTCCAGTTTATTTCAAACAAAAAAAAATGTACTACCCAGCTTAATATGGTTTCAAATGAAAGCCCTACTTGTGCTGAAAAAGCAATATATGATTTGTGTGGGTGCACTAATTGATAAGAGAGAAATTACAGTTGAAGAAAGAAACAAACACAAAAACGGCTCCGGTCCTTTAGCGACACCTTAGTATCAAAATCCCAGTCCTGAAGGAGTTAATGTGGATAAATGCATCTAGGGCATAAAAACCCAAGGACAAAGTATAGAATATTTGATACTGTCCTAAACTCAACGTGTGAGGAAAGGGATTTAGGGGTGATTATTTCAGAGGATTTAAAGGTAGGTAGACAGTGCAATAGATCAGCAGGAAATGCTAGCAGAATGCTTGGTTGTATAGGGAGAAGTATTAGCGGTAGAGAGAGGGAGGTGCTTATGCCGTTGTACAGAGCACTGGTGAGACCTCACAGTACAGTACTGGAGACCGTATCTCCAGAACGATATATATGTTGGCGAAAGTTCAAAGGCCTACTAAAATGGTTCATGGATTATAGGATAAAATTTACCAGGAAAGGTTAAAGGATCTTAACATATATAGCCTGAAAAAAACATATGACAGGGGGGATATGATAGAAACATTTAAATACTAATCAACAAGATAAAGGAAGAGAGTTTATTTAAAAGGAGAAATACTACTACAACAAGAGAACATAATCTTAAACTAGAGGGGCAGAGGTTTAAAAGTAACATCAGGAAATATCACTTTACTAAAAGGGCATTGGATGCATGGAATAGCCTTCCAGTGGAAGTGTTAGATGTTAATACGGTGAAGACATTTAAGCAAGCATGGGATAGGCTAAGCTAATTATAGGATAAGGCCGGGGACTAAGGAAAGTATTCAGAGGTTGGGCAGACTGGATGGGCCGAATGGTTCTTATCTGCCGTCATTTTCTATGTTGCTACGTAATCTGCATGCACAGTGAGGCAAAGACTTTTGGAGGATGGCCTGATGTCAAGAAGCAGCAGAAAAGACACTTCTCTCCAGGAACAGATTAATATTCTGCAAAAGGTACAGGGATTGGACTGCTGAGGACTGTGGTAAAGTCATTTTCTCTGATTAATCCCCTTTCCATTTGAGGCATCCGGAAAAAATCTTATCTGTAGAAGACAAGGCGAGCGCTTCCATCAATCCCGTGTCATACCAACAGTAAAGCATCCCAAGACCATTCATGGGGTGCTTCTCAGCCAAGGGAGTGGGTTTACTCACAATTTTGCCTTCAATAGCAGCTTCTCCCAACCATGAAGAACAGTTTGGTGATGAACAATGTCTTTTCCAGCATGATGGAACACCTTGTCATAAGACAAAATTGATAACTAAGTGGTTCGGGGAACAAAACATCAAAACATTGTGGCCATATGGGCAACAATAGGCATATGGGGGGAGTGGATTTGGCCGATCAGTCACAATAAAATCAGTCACAAGGCGACTCCCAACACATTCCAGTCTCCCGAAGACAGGAATGTGTTGGGACATGCTAAGCGAAGGAGGGGTGCAGGAGTTGGAAACAGAAATCCCCAGCAGTGCTAGCCACATGCTCTATTCCCAGTCCTTTGCACCAATGCAGAGCAGCTGCACTAGACCCACCGAAGCATCAGCCATTTGGGCAGCCGCACTTGATACTTTGGTGAGTACTAGTAACACTCAAGCTCCCAAAAGTCAGAGTAGCACCTCTCAGATGGTGAAACCTTATCTTGAGGAACTGCCAGTACCTCCTGATACTGATCCTCTGTTATTGGGACCAGAAAGCTGTTGTCTTGTCAGGCCTCTTTTTGGTGGCCCAGCAGTTGCTTTCCTGCCCACCCAAAAGCATTCAAAGCAAGAGAGTTTTCTCTGTGACAGGCAACATATTTAACCTACAGAAAACACAGCTCTCCTCAGAACTGGTTGAGCAGATGGCTTTCTTGAGACCCCCCTTTGTGAACGCCCCATGAAAGTCGTTCTGAATAAGAGATGCGGTAAAAAAAACAAACTAAACTTTAGTAATACCATGCACAAGTCTAATTATTGCTATGGTAATTCTATACATATAAGGTATTTCCAAACTCATAACAGTTGTATTAAATATTTTTGAGTATCTTGGTCAATGTAACTACTTTTGTGATAAATATAGCAAAATAATACAAAAAGGACAAGCCCTCCCTGTCAATGTATAATTTGTGTGAGTACAGTAAAAAGTTAGGGTTGAACACAAAAAACAAAAAAGCTCTAGGTTGTTGGGGTTAAAATTGCAAGCATATTTTTGTGTAATGTACAAGTATGAGAAATAATTAGTAACCTGGCATTGAGCATTTCTTTGCATTGTATGGTTTATTTAAGTTCAAGTTTCAATTATTTCAATATATCTCCTTCAGGATACCAAGACATTTTGGACAACGCTATGCTAGACTTTGTGTTAACAGTTTTTGGAAGCCCCTTTTCTATTCCAGCATGACTATGCCACAGTGCACAAAGCACAATCCATAAAGACATAGTTGGATGAGTTTGGTGTGGAAGAATGTGACAGGCCCACACAGAGCCCTGATCTCAACCCCATCGACCACCTTTGGGGATTCACTGGAACGGAGATTGTGGGCTAGGCTTTCTCGTCCAACATCAATGACTGACCTCACAAATGCTCTACTGGATGGGGCAAAAATTCCCACAGAAACACTCAAAAATCCTGTGGAAAGCCTTCCTAAAAGAGTGGAAGATGTTATAGCTGCAAAGGGGGGGGGGCAACTACACATTTATGCCTATCTATTTAGTCCCTATTTTTACTCTAAACACTAATTTTGGATTCTCTAAATTTTGTTATTGATTTATAAAATAATAATTGTATTATTGATTAACCCCTTGATGACAATTGACAGCCCGGGCACGTCACGTAAAAACAGGCGGTTTTAGACAGGACATAAGAAGTAGTACGTAACATAACAATTTGACTTACAGGAAACTTGTTAGTGAATGCCCTGCTCAAAGGAGCTTACAATCTAGAGGTCAAAAAATCTAAGTGATCTATGTTCGCTTTCTGCACCCAAACGATGCTGCTGTAATGCCTCGAAGTTGAGGCATTTAGCAACACCGAAATCGGCATCAAGAGGCATGTATGGCCCCTCCCCGGGGTGTGTCAACGTCCGCCATACACAGTATATTGGTAGACGCCGTTTGAAAAGAGTTTATCGCTGATGGCCTCCTACACTTCAATGGTGTGGCTGAAATGCCTCGATAGTGAGGCATTCAGTGACGCTGAACACCCATCCCAGGACGCGCTGTGACTTCTCTCCTGCCACTGCGAGATTATGCCACTCACAAAAGATGGCGGTGTGCCCTTTAAAAAAAATAATAATAAAGGAGTTGAAAAGAGTTCTCTGGCTCCCCTTGCAGGTTAAGTACAGGTACTGCATTCAACCATGCATGTTAATAGAGCCCAGCATTCTAATCACAATGTGATTAGTAAAAAAATGTTTTAAAAAAAGGTCAAAAATTATATATACAAAAATATTTTTATGATCAAGTCCTAAAGCGATTTATTTTCTCACATGGAAAGAGTTAAAATACTGGCATGTTAAATGCCCATGGGTTGTCTACTTTTAAAAAAATAAATGATTTGATGGGGTACATTGAACTGGCCGGGTTCAACAATGTTCCAATTAACACATAGGGAAGGGTGACCACGTCCAATTTCCAATTTGAAAAATGCACACATCCCAAATGTGGCTTTTTAGCAGGGCCTGACTGGGAATGAAAAGCAGCCCTGGAAACATTTGGAGACCAGCCCCGTATAGTTTATCTTGAGGTCAAGCTCTTATACCTACAAGCACCCCTTATACATACCCGAGTCACACTATTTGCTGTACAAATAACTATAAAACCAGAAAGCAAAAGTGTTAAAAGGCCCTAATAAATTAAATACACTGCTATCTCCTGGATTAACTCATATCTTTCCAACAGATCCTTCTCTGTGTTTTTTTGCTGGTGACGACTACTCTTCAATGCCTCTCTCTGTTGGAATACCCCAGGGTTCTGTCATGGGTCCTCTACTATTCTCCATCTATACTTCCTCACTTGGAAAACTTTGGCTTCAAATACCACCTCTATGCAGATGCCACACATATCTCTCTCTCCACCCCCAAACCCTCTGCATCTGTCCTCTCTCAGATCAGCAACTGCCTATCTGGCATCTCTTCCTGGATGGCCTCTCACCACCTCAAAGATAAATATGTCTAAGACTGAGCTCCTTCTAATCCCTCCCTATAACTCTATTCCCCTTTCTGACCTTTCTATCACTGTAAATGGTGCCACTTCCTGACTGCCAGCACCGCAAAACAACTAATCCACTCCCTCGTAATCTCCCGTCTAGACTACTGCAACAACCTACTTACCGGTCTCCCTCTCTCCAGACTATCCCCCTCTAATCTGTCCTCAATGCATCCTCTAGACTAATCTATCGCTCTCTGCATCTGCCGCACCTCTCTGTGAGTCCCTCCACTGGCTCCCCATCCATAGCATAAATAAATTCAAAATACTATCCTACAAAGCTCTAACACCACCACTACCTATCCTTTTTTTAAGGGGCACACTGAATTGGCCGGACTCGAAGATGTACCAAATAGGGCATTGGCAGTGGATCACCAAATTTCAATAAAGTTCTGCATTGAAAAATTGTGCATGGCCCAAATGTGGCCCTCATGCCCCAAAACAGCCAGGCAAACCCATGTATGGGTGGTATCACTGTACTTTGGAGATGTTACTGAACACATACTGGGGTGTTGTGTAACAGTGACGTATACGAGGAGCTGTAAATTCACACCTGAAGTAAAATGTGTGTGAAAAAAATAACTACCACAAAGTATGACAAAGACTGGTGGTAGAATTAGTGCATGGAAAGCGTTAAAATATTAGCATTTAAAAAACCCTGGGGTGTCTAGTCTTCAAAAATGTATGGTTTGATGGGGTAAATTGTATTGGCCAGCTTCAAAAATACCCGAAATGGCACATGGGGGAAGAATTACCAGATTCAGACTCAGGACAAATAGAATCTATTAAGCAGGTTTTTTCAAATAAAAGCCAGAAAAAGTTCTTTTTTTTTTCCCCTCAGTTTTTCACCATATTTTATACTTTATTGTAAATGATATGACACAATCAAAATAATGACATGAAAGCCCTTCTTGTCCTGAAAAAAACAATATCTAACTTGTGTGGGTTTAGTAAACGGGAAAGAAAAAAATTACTGCTAAACATGAGCACCGCAGAAATGTTAAAAAACAGCCATTGTCACGAAGGGTACAAAAAATAAAAATCAGCCATTGTCACAAAAAACTCCAGCCATCAATGCACTTTAGGGTAAATCAATGTTTATTAATCATTTTTCAGAGTAATATCCACAAAGGGAGGGGGGGTACAAAAATAAGAAGAGGGGGGGGGGGATAAGGGTACAGTCCAACCCCATCACGACATACGTAGCATGAGGACATACGTAGTATGGTAAGTACACACTCGTGAGCAATACAGCTGGTACAATAGAATAGCAATAAAATCCCAAAGGACCAACCAAAATAGTGAACCAGAGAAGCAACGCCGCGGCCCGTGACACAACAGAATGTAGCATGTGTGGAGGACTCTGAATGAAGCAGGGCCAGCGAGACTGGGAAACTATGGAGTCCGGGACAGCTAGGGGCCATCTCAACATAAAAGGTGAAAAAACAATCACGGGGGAAGTCGGGGCTAGTCTACAGCACCATATGCACTTTAATGAGTATGGTAACTCTATGGTCCCTATAAATTTTCCTAATCTCTGCAGAATTTCCCATTTGCTCCTTCTGTCTAAGGTAAGTACATTTTAATTTATTTAAAGAATGCATATGAAAATACTTTCATTTGTATTCTTTGGTCAGGGGCCCCCAGTGCACTATTAAAAAAGTAAAATTAACTATATTGTAACTTATTTTCTTAATTGTGTTTACTAATTAATTTATTCAATGTGAAACCAAACCATACGATTCTGTAACTTAGCACACAAATGTAAAGAATAATAGTTTAAGATTTTATATGAGAGTAATGTGAACATGAAGCGTACCACATACTAAAACTACCATCCACTTTCCCACTTGCTGTATCTTCCCTGCCTGACACCCTGTGCAGTAGCTTAACAAAAAACCCAAACACAGTTAGGCAGGTGTAAGTATAGGGCAATTTTAACATTTTTGCAAATGTTATGCTAATTGGATGAAATGAGCATTTGCAGTTGCATTCTGTGCAAATGTTATTCTGATTTGCACCCTAGGAGTTTTATCGCGTAACGGACAGTATGAATTTATCCAACATTTTTATTGTTGGACAGGCCGTAGAATCTAGTCCAATATGTCTGTTTTGACTTTAAATTTGGTTCAACAGACATAAGAACCTACACATATGATTTGGTTAGGTGTACCATATTTTTCAACAATATTAGAGCATGGCTAAAAACTGGAAATTAGGTAGTTTGTAAGGCTATTATACATCTGCTGGTACTAGTAAAGGAGTTATACAGCAGTTAGATTGCTTAGAAACAAAAAAAGAAATAGCAGCATTATGGAAACAATTTATATATTTTTATTAACACAAAATGCCCACAATCACACTTATTTATTTACAAATATGCAAACACAAATAGAAGTTTTATGAAACGGTCATACCGAATATACATCACATTAGCAGTGTTGGAATCTGCCTAAAATAAACAAAGACATGTCATCAATCTGACAAAAGCATGTTGTACAAATATTTCAAAATGAGTAGAAACAGATTTATAAAACCCATTTGTTCCAGTTAACTTCTGAAGGAAAAATTCCACCAAGTCTTATAGTACAGTCAATTGATGGTTCATAATATGTGGAAAGCTCTTCAGAAAGTTTTGGTTTTCCAATCTGTTGTGGAATAACGAAGCATGAAAATAGAGAAACCTTCAGAGGTTTTTCAACATGGTACCTCATGATGCATCCAATGTGTTCCAGCACCTGAAAACATATATGTATTTATACTAGTGGTTTAGGGTTTGCGCTAAAACAAAAACAATTAGCTATATATATGTATAATATTCTTGCAAGGCATTGCAAATATATTGGTTACTCTATTTTTTAAACATCACTACCACTATACAGATTAATTCAGTATATGCAGCAGTCAAATATAGGATCTTTATAAAAATACATCTTAATTTAGGTAAACATAATTATAGCTAGGTTTACACAACCAAATCTATAACAAATCTTTTATGGGGAGGAAGGTAATTAACTTAAATGACACTTAGACTGATGCCTATTAATTGCCAAGGTTTAAATTCTCCTCACAATAGTGCAGAGTGTACAAACAATAATAAGTGTTGTACGTGATATAATTGCACTCACAAACATTATAGATGCATTGGATCCATCAACATGTAGTGAAAAAATTCCTTTTATTAATCTTCATAGAGTCTATAAAAAAGCAAACTAAAATGGTGCAGTATCTTTAGGCAAAAACATAATTTATACTTGTTTTTGTCTAAAGATACGGCACCATTATAGTTTGCTTTTTATAGACTCTCTATGAAGAATTTTTTCACTACATGTTGATGGGTCTGATGCATCTATACTGTGAGT
The DNA here is from genome assembly GCA_009364415.1 of Spea multiplicata. Lineage (NCBI taxonomy): Eukaryota > Metazoa > Chordata > Amphibia > Anura > Pelobatidae > Spea > Spea multiplicata. The sequence continues at coordinate 34,713 of VKOC01017719.1, read as the reverse complement.
GCAATTATATCACATACAACACTTATTATTATTTGCACACTGCACTATTATTATATAATTTCTTCCCTATATGTAATTGCGCCCCAATCATCTGTATACCAACATGTATTTGAACATTTTTGGTTTCTATTATGCAGATAGTCAGAATAGGTTATATACAAACAGAAATTTGGAAAACCAGTATCCAATTCATGTTTACTGCTTTTCAGGCTAGGGTGAGAAGGCTGTTTTTGCTCCGAATTTACTTTCCTGTACACATGCTGGTAAGTTGATGTGGCCTCATCTCTCACTGGATATTCCTTTTATACGAGTCAAACTATGAAAGGTTACAACTAAAAACACTTTTGCATTGGTTTTTTTTTTTTATTTTTTTTATTCTTTATTAGAAAAATAGTTTTTTTCTTTAAAAGACACGTATAACAAACATCCAACACACAAACAAAATAAATTAAATTACATTATACCTGATACAAACTTAACATAAATGACAAAGCTCTTTGAAAGATGGACCTATTGAAACCTTAAATCTTTAAGGAGAGGGGGCAATAGTGTCGCATGGCTAAGTAAAGATGGTTGAACTCTAGCCGGGCTCAACTACTAAGAAAATTTCTTAAGATCCGAGTAGAAAATTTTGGTTCCAGCTAGACCAGATCTTATTATAAGAGACTAGATTATTTCGGAAAAAATATCTCTCTGAAGTAGCCTGAATGTTAATTTGGTTAAAAATTTCATTTCGTGTTGGAGTGTTCTGCGATTTCCAGCAACGAGCTATACAGATTTTACAGGCCAATACTATGTTAATAAAAAAAACATTATTAAATTTAGATGTATGTGGTAAATCCAAATGAAACATAAAAGTTTGAGGTAACAAACAGGTTCTAATACCTGTATTTGTTAAAAATATAGAACAGACTAATTCTTTAATAAAGTCAAGATTTTGGCACTCCCACCATATATGGAAGTGAGTTCCCATTGCTTGGTTACACCTCCAACACAGGCCATTAACTGTGTTAAACATCTTGCTAAGACTATATGGAACCAAATACCAGCGATGTAGTAATTTAAAATATTGCTCATGTAAGTTTAAGCAGTGAACTGCTTGTCTGGTATGGTTCCAAGCTTTGCACCAATTTTGATACTGAAACTCAATCTTAAGGTCTTTTTCCCATAGTAAAATCGTCTTAGATTTCCCTTGAGGTAGGAAATTGACCAGTTGTTTTGCTACCTTCGAAATCTTATTTGATAGCGGGGGTTCTAAGAAGAGCTCATCCAGTTTGTCACCTTTCCTTATTGGAGTTGTAAGTAAAAATTGTTTAATACGTAGGTATGAGAAAAGGTCTTTATTTGATAAGTTGTATCTGATTTGAAGATCTACAAATGGGGTCACTGTTTGGTTTTCTGTAATATCTGCAATATCGAGTATTCCCCTTTGTTTCCAACTCTGAATATTTAAGTCTCTAATATTTAAATTCAAGATACCTATAGGGGATAATTCCGATATGAGAGTTGATAAGCCATAATTTACCCGAACTTTGAGTACTACTTTTAAGATATCTTTCATTAAGAGACTTGAAATTCCTAATTTCTTAATCATTTTCTTATCAAGCCATATTAAGTTAAATGGTTCGACATTGTTATTTATACTTTTCTCGATACTATACCAACCTAAATTATGTTTATTTATTTGTCTCCATGCCATCGCGTGGGAAATATGGGAAACTTCATGGAGTCTATAAAGGTCTGGATAGCCTATCCCCTCCTGAGAGATGCCCCTCCTCAAAATATTTTTTGAGATCCTAGGTCTCTTAGTTGACCATACAAATATTGAAAATAGTTTATCAAAATCTTTCAATATTTTTTTAGGAACTATATAAGGTATCATTCTAAATAGATATAAAATTTTTGGTAATAAATATGCCTTAAGTATGTTTATCCAACCTAACCAGGATAACTCTTTTTCCATCTAGAGGTTAATACTTTCATTTCTTCTAATAGAGAACTAAAATTTAAAGAAATTTAATGCCCAAGTAATCAATTATATGCTGAGTTTTAATTGCATTGGGTCCCTCTATAAGAGATCTTTGTTGATTTTCATTCAAATGTAATGTTATTACCTGTGTTTTTGAGAGATTTATTTTATAATTAGAAAAGGATGAGTATTCCCTTATTACTTCTAAAATAGAAAAATATGAGTATTCTGGAGAGGATATTGTTAGAAGTACGTCATCTGCATATAGTGTAATTTTATGTTCCTGAGAACCTATTTTTATCCCTGAGATCTCATTTGAGTTTCTTATGGATATTGCTAGAGGCTCCATAACCAATGCATATATCATTGGAGCTAGTGGGCAACCTTGACGCGTACCGTTCTGGATTTTAAAAGTTTCTGATTCAAATACTGATCCCTTAATTCTGGCAGTAGGGGAAGAATATAATGCCATAATAGATCTTATGAATTTTCCATTTAATCCAAATGCATGGAGAGTTGCTTCCATGAATTTCCAATTAACTCTATCAAAAGCCTTTTCAGCATCTAATGCTAAAAAGGCTGAAGGAGTTTTCTTTCTATGAATCTCTTCTAAGATATTGAAAAGTCTACGAGTATTATCTTCTCCTGATCTTCCAGATATAAAACCCGTTTGGTCTGGATGAATAAAGTCTGGGATTATCTTTTTAAGTCTTTGTGCTAATATTTTAGAGAAAATGTTTACGTCCACATTTATAAGGGAAATCGGCCTATAGTTGGTTACTAATGTCGCATCTTTCCCCGCTTTTGGTATGGGCGTTATCGATGCTTCCAACATTTCGGACGGAAACTTACCCAATTCTGCTATTTCATTAAAAAGACGTTTAAGAATTGGATTTATTTCAGTATTCAGGGTTCTAAAAAGTAACGCTGAGAACCCATCAGGGCCTGGTGCTTTCCCTGGTGCCAAATTATTTATGACTTCCTCTATTTCTGCGGTGGAGAAAGGTTGGTTCAACACATTTGATTGTTCTCTAGTTATTTGCGGGAGATCTAGTTTATCTAAATAAGAATATGTCTGTTCTTCTGTCTTATTCAAACTGTCCAAGTTGTAAAGCGATTCATAATGATCTTTAAAGGCGTCTCCTATTTGAACCGGAGATAAACAAATTTTATTCTTAAAATTTATTTGTTTAATCCTGTAACTTTGATTTTGTATTTTAAGTTTATTTGTTAAGTCCCGAGAAATTCTATTATTGCTGCAGTACCATTTTTGTTTCAAACGAGACATAATTTTATCTGCATTAAGTTGTAATTTGATTAATATGTCCGTTTTAATTAATTTTATCGCTTCATATTTATCTTGGTTGGGGTTGATCTTATTATCCCTTTCAGCTTTTGTTAGAGCAATATATAGGTCCGCAAGATTTTCCCCTCTAGACTTTTTAATCCAGGAAGCTTTTTTGATTAAGTGACCTCGTAAAAAACATTTCAAAGCGCACCATAAGGTGCTTACTGAAGTATCTCCGGTGTCATTGTTTTCTAAAAATTATTTAGTTAAATTACGAAGTTCTTTTTTATTCTCGTCTGATTTTATTATTTGCTCATCTAGGCGCCATCTGAGATATTTTTTATAATTTGGGTTGTCTAAAATTTGAATAAAGACTGGTGCATGGTCAGACCAAGTAATGTTACCAATCGAAGAAGAGGAGCATCTCTCTAATGTTAATCCAGACATGAAAATAGCATCTATACGTGAATATGACTTATGGGGAGCTGAATAAAAAGTATAGTCTTTTTCTTGGGGATGCATAGTCCGCCAAACATCATACAAGTTATGTTTAGACAATGAAGCTGTAAACCGATCAATTTTTTTCCTTAATTTGTTGTCATAAGCTTCCGTTTTCCTTACTGATATTCTGTCTAAATTGAAATCTTGGATGCAATTTAAGTCCCCCCCTATAATTACTAAACCTTTTCCGATTCTTTCTAAGGTTTCCATTGAGTCATTAATAAACTTAACTGTTGCTTCAGAGGGAGCATAAAGAGACATAAGTGTATAAAGAATATCACTAATCTTACATATTAGAATTAATCGCCTCCCCTCATTGTCAGATTCATGTATAATGTATTCAAATTTATTTTTCTGAGATAATACAATTGCAACTCCTCTTTTCTTTTCCCTAAACATAGAGGATGTATAGATATAAGGATATCTACGGTACTTCCACATTAAAGGTTGTTGTTGTTGCCAATGAGACTCTTGAATAAACGCAATATCTATGTTTTCTTTTAACAAGAGATCATAAAGATAAGACCTTTTATGTGGTGAGTTCAACCCTTGTGCGTTAATTGTTACCAGATTAAGGGTCATTGAAAAGATTTGTACAACATATTTGTCCTAAGGAGACCACTAACTTTCGCCAGTTAAGACACTCGCCCCTATAAAGATCTAAATTGGTTTCAAGATAATTGTCAAAGAGCTTCACAATAAACAAAAAATTCACATTTAACATTAAATCAAAACATAAAAACATACATTCCATCTCCAATACTTGGGAGAAAGTTACCTACTAACCTCCCATTCTGGAGAAAAAATCCCTGAACCATCTGGGATTATTATTATGGGGGTGCTAATAGGGCTGAGAGAGAGAAAAAAAAAAAAACACTTTTGCATTGTATACACCATACCTGTAATAATTCCAATACAACAACAGGCTGCAGAACACCACTGTAGTGCTTAAGTAGGCTGGTCTCTGTTATTCCAGGCTTGGTCATTATGTGATACAGAACTGCCTCCAGCATTCCCTTACATACAGGTTTATTTAAACTACCATCAACTATCCTCCAAGGTCTTCCAAGGAAACAACAATCAGATTCCCTTAAAGAGAGAAGAAAGATTATTTGGGTTATTTGGTATTGCCACAAATCATATGTAAATATTTAAAATATAAACTTACATCTTTCATTCTAAATATATCAAAATATTAGGATTGTAATCAAAATATCTGTACTTGATTGAAATATATATTTTCCAATTTGAACTCGTGTTTACTGCACTTTGAGCATGCTAGGTACCCAAATGGAAGGAAATGCAAAAGGTTATGTGAAGAGCAAATTTAGGTGCTGATGTAGATGTTGTATCTAAAGACAGGGAGGGAGATAACAGAACTAACGTGTATTAAATTTACAGTTATAAAATGTATAATCACAGTGGGCTTTGGGGAGGATGTACAGCTGAACATTCTTTGTCATCAGATTTATTTACTACCAATTCTTTGGTCATATTGTATCGGAGGTACACTATATGGACACAAGTATTAGGACATTCCTCTTAATTACTGAATTCAGTGTTTCTATCAGACCCATTACCACAGGTGTATAAAATCTGGCACCTAGACATGGACTGTTTTGACAAACATTTGTTAAAAAAAAAAAATGGGTCGTTCTGAAGAGCTCAGCGAGTTCAAGTGTGGTACTCTGATAGGATGCCACCTTTGCAATAAATCAGTTCATTACATTTCTTCCTGGCTAGTTATTCCACAGTCAATTATTGGTATGTGGAAGTGTTTAGGAACAGCAGGAACTCAGGCATGAAGCAGAAGGCCACAAAAAGTCACAGAGTGACCGAGGCGTATGGTGTGTAAGTCGCCCACGCTCTGCTGATTACATTGATGAAGCGTTCCAAACTTCCACTGGCAATATGATCAGCACAAAAACTGTGTGGCGGGAGCTTCATGAAATTAGTTTCCATGGCGGAACAGCTGCATGCTGTTATGTCAATTCCTGCTGGACCTTCTATGCAGAGTCGGGTCACTGCCTTCTATGTCGAGTCTAGTTTACACTTTTTCCTCTAGGATTGAGTGCCAAAGTACTTCATGGCTGCCAGGACTTTGCTGTGCCCACCTGGAACATCTCACCAAAACCACCAGCATGATAGAAGGAAAATGGACTGACCATGCGGGAAGAGAAGGCGAATACAACTGGAGCAGACATCAGAACCCAGGCCAAACTTAGAAGCAGGGTCAAGTCACGAGCCAAGGCCAAACTGATCGGAAGTGAAGTACAAAGGGCAAGAACACCAACGAAGTCCAAAATGTAGTAAAGGTTAGGACAGGCAGCGCTCAAGCGAGGTCAAATACAAGCTGGGGTCAAAATTACAGAGAAATCACCAAAACAATGAATACAACAAACAAGCTCAACAACTGGGTATCGTAGGGTTGAAGTCTAGGGCACCAACCAAGTGTCTGGGATGTCGTACAAGAATCCAAGAAAATTCCGGCGCCCATAAAAAGCACTAAAAACATGGCAGCCGCGCAATACATCTCTTTTAGTTCCATGGTATGAGTTGAGTAGTCAGCTAAGAATCATTGTGCTGCAAAGCCTCACATCACCAAGTACAGTGCCAATCGTTAGACCAAGTGGTGTAAAGCACACCACCACTAGGCGAGTCTGGGTTTGGCGGATGCCAGGAGAACGTTATCTGCTTGACCGCATTGCGTCTGTAAACTGTAAAGTTTGGTGTAGGAGGGATAAAAGTATGGGGCTGTTTGACTAGGCCCCTTACATCCAGTGAAGGGAAATCTTAATGCTTCAGCATACCAAGACATTTTGGACAATACTATGCTTCCAACTTTATGGAACAGTTTAGGGAAGGCCCTTTTGTAGGTCCATAGAGAAATGGTTGGATGTGTTGTGGAAGAACATGGAATATAATTGCCATAGAAATGGTCAAAAATCTAGTGAAAAACTTTCCCATTAGAGTGGAAGATGCAAAGGGGAGGCACCTACATAATGTCTATGTATTGATAAACCTATGTCATAAAAAGTCCCTGTTGATTTAATGGTCAGGTGCCCAAACATTGTATGTTGTAATGGGATCTTTATTTTTAAACAAACAGTGCTCTGGTTTGATACATATTTTGTAAGAGCTCTACTTAACCTATTACGATCAGTCCTGCTGTTCATCGGTAAATTGAAACCTGTGGCCACCTTTTAAGATTTGCATGAGTAAGCTTCAAGAAGCTAGAGCCATAGAGCTGGAATAAGTTGCATGAAAGCATTGCGTTTTCTTTCTCTGAAAAACATTTTCTTACTAGTATAATTTATTGCAGCAATAAAAAAAATCCACACTAAACAAGGCTTAATCCCTTCAGGGCTTAATATTCGGTTACCGAAGGGATAATTTCTCAGACCTCTACTCTGGCTACACCTCATCTTTAAAGTAATTACTTTTTTATATAACGATTTTATTGATGTTTTTGATGGGCACAGAAAAAGCATGCATACAAGTGACACTGAGCATAGTGCATATTAGTCCAAACATATGCATAGATAAATAAAAAAAAAAACCATATACTTCCACATATCAGTATCACAGGACTGATAGTCCCATCTGCCCTCTCAGAATAACATAGGTATGAAGGAGGAGGAGTTGAAAAGAAGGAAAAGGGCAGGAAAGAGTGAGGAAAGAGGAGTGCAGAAGAGATCCAAGTCTGGATCAGCGGCCATGTGCAGAAACCGATCAGGCAAGGCAGGTAGCTTGGTAATGCTAGTCAAGTTAGAAGTTGCCTTGGATCCCAGGTTAAATTAAAAGAGCATGAAGATTCTCAGATATGGGATTTTCTCTAGATGTAGGATGTGCCAGATTGTGGCGTCGATGTGTCAGATTTCCAATGAAGTTCAACTGTAAGACGTGCCACTGTGCAGACCCTGAAAATCAAACAGTAAATTTGTTCAGAGATCCAAAGGAGACGGCACAGGAGAGCTATCTAAGGTTTACAGTTAGTTGCGTATTAAGAGCTTTACTTAGTTTATCAAATAAGTTGTGCCAAATAAGTTGTATTTTGTCACAGGAAGGGAATGTATAGTTTGGCGGCATCGGAAGGTTTCGGTAATAGGCGTATCGAAAGATCTGGTTAGCTGCTGGGCTGTAAGGGGTTTGAGTCAAATAAGTAAATCTTCCACCTTTGTTAGGCCCTTGGACGTCCAGCATCAGAAGATATAGGGCTGACAGCCCAGATGGAAGTCTGGGTTCTGGAAAAGGGGAGTCATTTGCATTCCCCGGCAGGAAAGTTGTGTTTTGTATTTGAGAGTAAACAGAGTGAGAGTGCAAAAGAGTGGGGCTGTTGCATATTTCTGATTTATTCAAACCTGGGTGTCACATTATGTGCTTGAGGTCAGTTGTAGATCAAAGGAACTTTTTCAGCTGGGCTTCATCTGTGGAGGGCTCGCAGGAGAGAAAAGTAAGCATAGTGATTGGGGGCCGCCTTAAAGTAAGGTGGAAGAATAGTCGATAGTCTCCTGGCAGCCTTGGATAATATATAATATTATATTATATAAATTATAACACGTCGTATAATATGGAAGTAGCGAGACTACTACTTCTCCCCAACCAGATGAAACAGTAGATTGCCGTTTGGGCCTGGGTTTCAATGCCAGTGCTATTTCATCAACTGTCATGTTTATAGCCAGAAACTTCCCCCTTAATCACTGCCTTGCGTGCATCCTAGGTTGAGCTAAGAGAGACATCTGCGCTGAGATTGTCAGAGTAGTCTGTAAGTGCGTGTTCTATGGTAGTTTGAACTGCAGGGTCTAAAAGTAACGAGCCACAGACACCAAAGGGGTCGAAGGTTTGTGAGGTGTAGTTCCGACAGGGTAGTTTCCACCACTGCATGATCTGACCAGAATGTTGCTTGGATTTTTGAGGCTAGCAAGGTCCAAAGTAGCGGCTGAGTGGTAAGAATATATTGTGATTATTCCTTGTATTCAAACCTTTACCATATGTACTCTAGACTTAGAGTACATATGGGAAAGGTTCGAATAAAAAGAATAATCACAATCTGTGGGATGAAGAAGCTGTCAGGATATTATGAATACTTGAAAAAAAGGTATGTAGAGGCGTTTAGGATGAGTTCTATCTAGAAAGGGTCCCAACACAGAGTTGAAATCCCCACCCACAACAAGGTTTCCAGAGGGAAGCTTTAGAGCAGTTTGAGTCGAAGAAGGCTGGGTTTGGGTGAGTAGGAGCATAAGCATTGATGATGGAAATAAGTTGTTCATGAATAAAAATCTAGTTGAAGGTATTTGCCCACAGCATCTGAAGTCACACAGAGTTTGGAATTGCAATTGTTTATGAATTAAGATAGTGACTCCGTTAGGCTTATCCTAGAAATGTGTGGGGTACCTTTGGTCCCAGAACTTGGGATTGCTGGATTGTCGAAAGTGTGTTCCCTGAAGTAGAGCAATGTCCACCTTCAATCTGATTTGTTTGGAGAAAGGAGACATTACGGAAAATGGGGGGGGGGCATGAGGTGCCAGATGCTCTGGCAGATGGCTGAGCCATTATCTGGCAATCATAAACTGGAGGGAAGAAAAGAGTACAAGAAAAGAACAGAGAAAGGGAAAAAGCTACTGCTAGTGAGATACACCACCAGAGAAGAAAAGCAATTTTCAAGCGAGATGTGAATAGCAACAACGTACGAAGAGGCACCAACCGGTGTCTACTTAACAAAATTAGGGGGGTAACAGGTGGAGATGCCCAAAGCCCACACCTTGTAAGTGGAATACGGACATAAAACATACCCGGATTTCCAGTTCTGTTCGGGCAGCTAAAGCTCTGATATCCACAGACATAGATGGCATCCCACAGGCATTCTGGATGGCATCCCACTACTTACATCTCAGTATCTCAAAGATTAAACTATTAGCCCTCATCCTCTTCTTCTCACCCCTATTTTGTGATTGTAAAATTATCCACTGTGATGTCACAATCTGCTCAACAGTCTGTCTGCTGTCTTTTTGATCCAATCCCTTTACTGGTTCACTGTACACTTCAGAACAAAACGGGTGACCTTTACATACCTAGCTCTTAACACTACACCCCCTACACCTCTACTTTAAAGGCAGACTGTAGTGAATGACACCACAGGAAGAGTTCATGACCAGAGTTCCAGTGGAGTAGGTGCAGACCCTGCTGGGGTCTCCATATGAGTTTCCCTGCCTCTGATCATGCATAATGTGATCTGGACAGCAGAGCTGTAGAAAAAATAGTTATAAAACAAATTTGAAAAATACAGCATGTAAATGTTTTAAAATCAATGCTTTTCCCTCTTTGCGGTTGTTTGTATGGGAAATTGCTACATATATCACTAGTGATGCGATATTTACAAATATTTACAGTTTCCAATTATATTGGTAGACATGTTGCCTTTTTATATGCTTATATATGAAATAAAATTTTCTAAGAAAAAAAATACAAAAAACCCATCATAAAACTAACATTTATATTGAAATAGAAATTACTAGACTAGTTTTAGTGGGCTGTGCTTAAAGCTACAACAGGACAACATTTTGAAGATATCATGCTTTGAACAATACAACTATCATACAACTGTTCTTGTTTAGAGTGTGTTGGAAGGACTATGCCTAATAAAAAAAATGTTATATATATCTGTTTTCTTAAGAATATGGCCTTGCAGCTACCAGAAATCACACTCTCTATACCACCTATTTTTGTTGTACCTCAGTGTGAAATCTTGTAAAACATTTGAATCAGAATTCAGGGATTTATAAAGGAGAATACGGAGAAAATGTATAGGGCAGATTCAGCAAGTAAATATACATAAATTAAATAAAAATAATGCATACATTATTTTTTTTTTGCTACAAAGACTTACCTCTCATGTAATGTCTCTAAAGTTTCTCCTAAAACAGAACAAAACATATTTTGATCAATCCACTAGAAATTGATTCTAAAATGTTTGTACCTTAACTGGTAATTTCCCACAAAACTTATCTTGATCAATCCACTAGAAATTGATTCTAAAATGTTTGTACCTTAACTGGTAATTTCCCATGGCAAATTCTGACAATTTTCATAAATGTTATATGGTGCCAAACATAATAAATGTTAGTCTTATTTTGTTAGTCTAAAATCTATTTTGGTGACAGCAAATAGCTTAATTTGTACCGGGTTGCCCATTGCTCAATGATGTGTAAAATGCATTGTGGGATGATTATTACAACTTGGACAGGTATATCTTATTCCAGTCATCAAGGAATGTAATGGCAAATGGTGAATATGCCAGAGTAAATATGATAGCTGCAACTTTATGTTGGAAACAAGCTTGCTTGGAAATGTAGCTGCTGTGGCCTTACCCCAAGTGGACTCATCATAAATGGGCAGTTAAGTGTTACACTGGACTATCCAGACATCCATCCCTGCTCTTTATGCTTTCATCCAACTACTCCTCTGGCAATCACTAATGTCTGCCATATCTCCTTCTCTTACAGGTATGACTCACACCTTTCACCTGAACCCCTCATTTCCTGCTGTTACCCCTGCTTTCCACCCGGTATGATTATCACACCTTGTTGTAGCTGCTGTGGCCTTACCCCGCGTGGACTCATAAGTGGGCAGTTAAGAGTTAAGACCACTGCAGGATTGAACCCGCACCGCTCCCCTCCTGTGGAATTCCCTTCCCCATTCCGTCAGACTCTCTACCTCGTACGCAACTTTCAAAACATTTCTGAAAACCCACCTGTTCAGGGAAGCGTATAACACCCCCTTCCTATCATAATCAAATCATCTGAACAATCAACAGCTTCAACACATCATTGGAACCAGATCAACTCATCCCCATCTAAGCAGTACTCTCCTATTGTCTCTCTCCCCCCTCAACCACCGAAAAGATTGTAAGCTCGCAAGAGCAGGGCCCGCCTCTCCTTGTTCTACTGACTGTAACAGCGCCACCGGCGTAACTACAGAGTTGCAGCATTCTCAGCTGCGAAGGGGCACGTGCCTTCTTCCTGTCTCCTCGTACCGGTTTAAAATAGTTTATTAAGTGCCCTTCTGACCTGGATCGGTGTGGTCCAGGTCGGAAGGGCCCTTTCTAAAAAGTGTTGAACCGGCACGGAGAGACAGGAAGAAGGCACCTGCCCCGTGGTGAACCTGAGGCTGCCCGCACAGTGTGCGCAAGCAGCCATAGTGAAATCTGCAGGAGTGGTGAGAGGTAAGCGGGTTGGGAGGGAGGTGGGATGTATCTATGTGTGTGCGTGTAATTGTGTGTATGTGTATGTGAGCATGGATGTATAATCGTGTGTGTGAGCGAGCATGGATGTATAGGTGGGGTGAGATGAAGTGTGTGTTAGTGAGTATAAGTAAGTGTGTGTAAGTTGTGGGTTTACATGTTTTTTGTTGGAAGGAGGGTGGGGAAAGGGAAAAGGCACAAACTAGCTGTTGCAGTTGGGGTCCCGGGGGGAATTTTTCTGCATCAGGGCCCGGTAGTTTCTAGTTACGCCCCTGGTTAGTGCATGCATTTTTGGTTTATAGAGTAATATGTTTGTCGGCGTGAAGCGATGTGCTGCTCTTGGAGAGTCTTGAGCTCAACAAGGGTTGAGGTCTGGAAGCTGGGCCGCAGAGGTACATTTACGGTAGGAAAAGACTTTTATACATACCGATGCAAGACAGAGAAAACCCAGTGACCTACATGGTGGTGGTGTTTATGTATGATTCATATTTTTGGTTTAACACATGCCATGTGTTGGGTTCACATGCATGGCTGCACAGTTGTTTAACTGATTTTGGTAACTAGTGCAAAATGTCTTGCTTCATTTGTATTAAACTGTTCAATTAAAGTTGGGTCTAATTTTAAAATACACTTATCATTGACTGATATTATTTGGAAACTAGATTTACCCATATCTCCTGGACTCCAATCTTTTGGAACAGTGGACGTTTCAGGAGACTTTGTACACGCATTATTTTCTGGTTGATTAGAATTTCTGCAGGCGGTCTTGTCAAAATTTAATTTTGTTTGCAATGTATGTTCTTTTAGACAGTCTGAATGCAAAACCCAAGGAGCAGCATGCATCATTGCTACAAGTCGAACTGTGGCACCTCCCACTTTTAACACTTGTCTTTCTGTTATTAGATCCTGCAGAGAAAAGGAAATCATTTCATTAACATAATTAAGAAAATGATCTAGGCACTTTAAATAAAAAATAAATCTTAATTTTTTTTAATTATGGCGTACAAGAAGTGTGTATAAAGGGAGACCACTGATATAATGCAATGAAAACAAAAAATTTATATACCGTTCTTCCCCCCCCCCCCCCCCCGAATATAGTGGCAGTACACATGGATGTGCTCTTTCCTAGGAGACACCGTCTGGAGCACCTTGCGCCCAAAAGAACCTTCAGAGGAGGAAAAAAAATGTAGTGGTTCAGGAACGTTGCCGCTTTACAGATATTCTCTGGAGATGAGGCTGCCTTTTCTGCCCAAGACACTGACATGGCTCTGGTAGAGTGGGCTTTGCCATGAATAGGAGAGACTTTACCACTAATTTTCCTGGATAAATGAATAGTGTCTGTAAGCCACTTGGCAATCGTAGATTTCAAGGAAGCCTTCCCTGATGACTTACCGAAGTAGTTAACGAACAGATGGTCAGGTCCGGAAATCAGGCGTACAGTTTAGGTAAATTTCCAATGCCCTTTCGACATCGAAGGTGTGCGTGTGGCACTTGGCTTCTTCCAGAGATGACGGTGATTAAAAGAAGGTAAGAAGTACGGTTAGGGAGGAAGGAAGGTTTAAGATGCAATACTTTATCTTGATGAAAGATAGTGAAATCCCGAGAAGAGAAGATTTGCTTGTATTTGCCCGACTCTTTCAGCTGATGGCAACTAGAAAAACAGCCTTTAGAGACATCTTCAATTAAACCTGTTCTAGAGGTTCAAAGGGAGCCAAGCAGAGAGCTTTCAAAACCAGAGATAAATCCCATGAGTGAAAGAAAGACTTCTTAGGTGGTCGTTGGAAAACAGCAATTTGAGGCTAAATTTAAAAGTAAAAAATGACAGTGGCAAACCTGTCCCTTTAGGAGAGACACTAAGGGGCAGACAAAAACCCATATTGGAGGAATTAGAGTATAGCCCTTGTGGGAAGATGGAGACTTTGGGACCCGTAGACCTTACACCATGTGAGAAAATTCCTCTATACCCTAAGATATATCTTTGAGGTAGAGGTCCAGCTGTGGTTTGACCAATATGGAATGATTGCCAACACACGAGTCTTGTCTGCGCGGATTTTCTGAATGATGCAAGGAATCAGAGCCATTGGGGGAAAATGTATGCCATCTCTAAATTCCAACAGAAGGAAAAACCGTCTAGGAAGTTTGGAAAATCCCCTCTGTTCAGAGACGCAAAGATCTGAACTTTCCTGTTTCACTGAGTAGCCATGAGGTCTATTTCTGTCAAACTTGGAAACCAGGATGGAAAACATGTTATGGTCTAAAAACCACTCCTGTCTGCTCAAATCATCAGCAATGACATTGTTTGATCCCTTTATGTGAGTAGCTGACACTGACACCAGATTCCGCTGAGCCCACTCCATGATCTCTACATAAAAGGGACTGTACTTTCCTTATCCTTGTTCTACCTTGCCTGTTCCATGGTGCGGTTGTCTGATTGCAGTCTGACCACTTTCTTCTTTATCCAGGGAAGGAAGGCCCTGAAGGCCTGGAAGTCTGCCTTTAGTTCTCTGAAATCTGAAGATTGGGCTGAGTTTGTCTGAATTGGGAATGTAAGTGTGCTCCACATTCGGTTTTGGATGCGTCTGTAGTAATACTCACCCTCTCTGGGGGCTGAAAGGGGAGGCCACTGGAGAGATGTCTGGGAGTTCTCCACCAACCTAGTTGAGCAAGGACCTCTTCTGCTACTGAAAAAAACTGTCTAGGTTTCTTCTTCTGCCCTCGACTAACTTTTCAGAATTTCTGATTTCAGAAGTCTTGAGGCCTTGCCCATACCTTTGCAGGCTGAAGAGACCCAGAATGCTCATGGCTTTTATGAATGAAACAGTGGGCAATTTCTGTAGAGCAGCAATTTCCCTACTTAGCCATTTTACCTTTGGATTTGGGAGGAAAAGACAGAGGGCCTGTGAATCCGCCACTAGGTCTAAAAATTACAGTCTGCTAGTCAGTATCAGATTGCACTTTTCCCAGTTGACGACCCAAGCATGCTTCTGTAGATCTTGGGTTTGTATGGGTAGTGCCTGTTCCACTTGATTCTCTTATGTTGAGGAAGTGCACATTTCTTATCAGACAGTTGTTTTATAAGCTCTTCCAGGGGTGCCCCAAATAAGTTCTTCCAAAGGGAAGATCACACAAGAATGTCTTGGATGCTGAATCCACAGTCCAGGACCTTAGCCACAGAGCCCTTCTAGCTACTCCCAATTGGAATAGTGGTCTTTTTGGACAATTGAGCAATTTAAACATCCACTTTAGGGATACCTTCCCATCTCTTATCTTCCTGAAGTATGAATATTTGCTTAAAATGTTTTGACACAAATGCCCTCTTACCAGGATTTTTCCACTCACACTGCATGAGCTCTGTTAAGTTGGGCAAAACAGGAAAACCTTGTTTTGAAGTGGGTTGTTGTCCCGAAAGACCCCGGTCACCTATTTAATGAACTAACAAATGAGAGGTAAAACCTGCTTCCTCATGAGAATTTTCATTTGACGAATATTGAAGATTGGGAACATTCCCCTGAGAATAATTCTGACCTCTCTAACCGATATTTTTTAAGGCAAATATATATATAAAAAAAATCTTACCTTACTACCTCTATTCTGTGTGGGGGCTGATGACACGGAAATTCCTGTACCGACATGCACCCACTGCAGCCAGAAAGGTAGTAGAGCTTACATAGCCAGAGTTAGAATTTGGCACCCTCAAAGATCTGAATCATGAATGCTCAGTAGCGTGATCGGATCTCCTGTGGAACGCAGCACCACCTGGACGTGCGTTCCACTGCTGTATACATGCTCCCACTCACTGCAGTATATCTTCTGCGAAGGAGATTGCCTCTGTAACGAAGGCAAGCGGGACCTCCCTCTGCTCACACCAAGTGAGCACTTGGAGGAAAGCAACCCCCAGACAACATCCCGTGTGCCTCACCTCAGGACTACATCAGTCCCCAAAGGGGACAAGAACGAACTGTGGGTTTGAGCACACTAACTCATTTAGTGTACCCTCACAAATTATATATAGTTTTGAAATCATAATTTTATATATATAAACCACATTTTCCTATGAAAAACATTTTACCTGTAAAAATTACACATAGCATAGCGTAAACGAGAGAAAAAAAATAGTTTCCTAACTAGTTTGTTTTTTTTTTTTTTTGTTTTTTTTAAAAGAAATTTGGGTTGGGCCCCAATAGCAGCTAAAAAAACATTGACGTAAAACTTAGTTTTCTTCCCATTTCTAAAAGACACTGTCACGTACAAGTAGTTAGGAGACACCGTGGTCAGGTAGGACTCCAGGACAGAACAGGTATAACAAGCCGAGGTCAGGATTCCGGAGAGCAGGATAGTCGTATAACGGAGCCGAGGTCAGGATTCAGGAAAACAGGATAAACGTAAACGTAGCCGAGGTCAGGAATCAGGAAATCAACGAAGTCAGACAAGCCAGGATCATACACAGGTATACGGAATCAGGAAACGCTATCTGGGCACTAGCACAAGGCATAGACAACCATCAGAAGGCAAGGTGAAACTGGTCTGAGGGGTTTAAATGGAGAACCGCGGAGGAAGTCAGAATCTCCCATCAGCCCCTCATGACATCACTTCCGGTGTCTGTGACTCGCGGCCATCTTGTGGATGGCGTAATCTCCCTTCATAAATCCCCGCAGTATGCGAGTTCGCCACTAGAGGGCTCGCCCGCGCAGCAGCAGGACGCCGTGTACCAGGAGGTCTCCTGCGCGGCACTTCAGAGGGAGGTAGTGGAAGCGGCCTTGCGGTGGAGGGGGGTCTCCCTCTCCCTCGTTGCGGCTGCTCCGGAGGTGGCCGTGCGGTGGAGGGTGGTCTCCCTCTCCGTGGTGGCTGCTGCGGAGGTAACTGTGTGGTGGAGGGGGGTTTCCCTCTCCCACGTGTCGGCTGCTGCGGAGGTGGCCGTGCGGTGGAGGGAGGTCTCCCTCTTCCTCGTGGAGGCTGCTGGGGTGGCCGTGCAGTGGAGGGGGGTCTCCCTCTCCTTCGTGGTGGCTGCTGCAGAGGTGGCCGTGCGGTGGAGGGGGGTCTCCCTCACCTGCGTGGCGGCTGCTGCGGCAACATGGGGGGCCGAAGGCAGGTGAGTAACAGACACATTGCAACATTTCAGTAGATATCTTCCGGGGAGAAAAAGGCAAGCAGAGAAACAACTCATGATTTGTATTTAGCAACATGCATGAGTATAGGGCATGTGTTTTTTTTTTTTAGACATTGTGAAGCCAAAAATTGGAACATTCGCATTACAGTTTTCAAAACTGGAATTTTTGACCACCAGAAAATTGAAAAATGGATAAGTTTGGGTCACTGAGTTTGATCAACGGGAATGATCAATGATCAGTGTTCAGGTAGTAGCAATTTTAAGGCAAAACAGGAGGCTTCATATTTTGCATATCTTCCTTTACTCTCACCGACAGCAGCAAATAAAGAGTTAACATAACACTGGTAACAACCAATAAAAAACAAGGTATAGCAGCATATAAACCCTAAGACACCCCTAATCTTCCTCTTTCTTTGCTGCTCACCGTAGCTACAGGTCGGATCATTTGTTTATGATTATTTCTGCTTGGTATTTATTGTCTAATTATATACATAGTATATATATAGATAGATATATGTATACACACATTTTTATATAGTTTTGCTTGTTATGCATATGTTGGTGCTTATTTTCTTTCTATTTTATCTATAGTTATTTTATTGTTATACGTATATTCATTTATAATTCTTTGTATGTCTTTGGTATAGGGGTCTTTGCCCAGTTTTGGTTCTTGGGCCCTTGGTTCCTCCCAATGTCTTTTCTGTTTTCCACTTTTCTGAGTGTGGTAGTTCTGTTACCTCGGCCACATGTGCTCTTTTTCCTGCAGCCATCTTGGTTTCTATATTTTATTAGATTTGACATGCTGCAATTTATACACTGAGAATTGTGTGTTAGAGGTTTAATCCTGCCTTTGATTGAGGTGAGTCCTCTATATTCCATGTGCACAGGGGTGTGTGTCTTTTTGGAGGTGAGCCCTCCATTTTGAAAAACATCTGTTGTTTCTGAGAGTGGCAGCTCTTTTACCTCTGCCACATGTGCTCTCTCTCTGGCGGCTATCTTGGTTTCTATATTTCATTAGTTTTTTTACATATTGCAAGGTATACACTGAGAATTGTGTATTACAGGTTTAATCCTGTCTTGATTGAGGTGAGCCCTCTATATTCCCTGTGACCAGGGTGTCTGTCTATTGGGAGATGAGCCCTCCGTATTGTAAACATTCACTGTTTCAGAGCATCTTATTTATAAACTGTCATGGGCCAGCAGGCATTGCATCCTTCATCAATAATAATGGATGCCTATATCCAGGGTGAGCCCCTGTGTGTTATGGGGGGTCTTTTAGGGTGAGCCCCTATTATATATAATTCTCCCAGCCTCCTTTTGTGTACTATGTCTCAGGACGATACTCTCAACCAGGATACCTTTATGGTGTGGCTGGAGTCTAAGTTCTCCAGTTCTGTGGAGACTTTTCTTTCTAACATGTCTGCCTCTATACCCTAGTCTGCCTAGACTCTCCCTCCTGCACCTGTGGCCCCTGCCAGTATGGATTCTGACCCCGAGAAATCTGAGGAGGCAGGCCACACTAAGCGCCCTTGGAAGGGTAATAGTGCTTCTGCTGGTAAATGCAAGGCCCCAGCAAAGTACCCAAAAACCTCTGCCACCTCCCTGCCCTCTGGATATGAGCGTCTTTTTCAACTCCCACTGTCTATAGTAGATGAGTGGCAGGCAGACTCCTGGGTCCTCCAGAAGGTGCGCAGGTATTGGATCGATCTCGTCTCCCTGCCACTCCAGGTCCGGAGACGTTCCAACGAGTTTTGCGCGGTCATCAACCTACCAGCAATTCCGCTGGGGCAGACAAGTATGGCAACTCAAATTGCTCCCATTCGGTTTCGGTTCTGCCCCCTGGTGCTTCACGAAGCTCCTACAGCTGGTGATGGCTTTCTTCTGATCTCAAGGTATCTGATGTATTGTTTATCTCGACAATATCCTTTTTTTCCAGCTGTCGGGACACCCTTAGGGGTCAGATGGTTTTCATGGTTCAGAGGCTTCATCAACTGGATTTCATTGTCAACGCACTCGAATCTGAGCTAAACCCCAGCCAGTACATCCTGTTGGGTTTTGAAATAGACTCCAGGGCGGCGATGTTGCAGCTTCCAAGGACAAAGATGTTGCCATCCAGAAGGAGATCTGCGCCCTGCTCAAAGAGGACTCCTACTCCTTCCGCTTACTTGCACGACATCTACGCAGGTTGCCATTGTATGATCAGCCGGTCCGCCTCACCCCGGAAGTACACTTGGAATGGGTGTGCAGTTTTCGGTTCCCATCCAGATTTCGTCCTGGAGTCTGGCGCCAGCATGCTGGGCTGGGGTGCAGCTGCCCTCACGGAGGTGACAGGTTTGCGTCAGAGGGGGCGTTCCCTTCACATAAATTGCTTGGAACTGATTGCAGGATCCTTTGCAATCAGGAGCCTGGCGAAGGACTGGTCCGATTGCTGTGTTCTCCTCCAGATGGACAAGGTCTCGCGGTGCGGTACGTCAATCGCTTGGGGGGCACCCGCTCTCAGCGCCTCACAGAATTGATGAAGGACATTTTCAAGTTCTGTCTGGATCGCAACATCACCCTGCAGGTGGAATCTATCTCCCGGGGGTGGAGAACCTCAGGATGGCCTAGTTTTCAAGGCACTGGAAATAAGTGACTCGAGGCTTCAGACAGCCAAGGGTAATTCACTACCTTGGGCGAGCTGGAGGGTCCCTGGTTCTAGTAATTTCGCTCTGGAACACACAGCCATGGTTCCTGGAACTGCTTGGAATGTCGATCCAGGCCTAGGCTCCAGGAAGTCTTACCAGTCAGCTTGGAAAAGCTGGTCTGCTTGGTGTGTGGCACAACAAGTGGATCACCATTTGGCCCCTGTAGCGCTCATCCTCATTTTTTTGGGCGATCTTTTTAGAAAAGGTAAGTCGTATCGAACCATTAACGTTTTCTGTTGGGCGATCTCTTTAGCCATTAAGGTTGCGCAGGTGAGTCGGGGCAGAGAGAGCTCCCTTGCTTTGTCAGTTGAAGGGCATCTGCCTGTCTCATCCTCTAGCTGCTGGCTATGATTCCTTGTGGGATATCGCAGTGGTTCTGGACTTCTTCCAGTCTTGGCCGGACAACGAGTCTTTCAAACAGCTGTCAACTAAACTTTCACTGCTGTTACGCCTTTTATCGTTTCTCAGAGTCTCTGCTATGAGGGCATTCGGAGGGGATTCTTTTCCGTGTCCATAGGAGGACTATGTCCCTTTCTACTTCTGCGTCCTATCTGTATTGTTTGAGGATCTTAACCTATGTGTCGCCAGGTGTGTTCGCACTTTTGACCTCGTATGTCAAGCTTTTGTGGCAGTTTTCTGTTCCTATGTTAGCCAGGTGGCTTCTTTCCTTGGCGGGCTCTTTTCGGGCTCATTCAGGGTGATATTTTGCGGGTGGCAGCTTCCACCCTTGTACCGTCTATTTTCGCCTGTTGTCTTTGGTGTTAAAACTGCAAAATATGAAGCCTCCTGTCTTGCCTTAAAATTCTAAATTATTCTAGCCTTGGTGCCTAAATAATTGTAATTTTAATAAAGACGGGAGGCGAGTATCCCCCCCCTTACCTTTTTGGCGCTGGGCTTGGGGTGAGTATGGTTTTGGTATTATGTTCATCTATTTGTTGCCTGTTTGCTTTATGGCTATGGGATTGTTTTGGTTAATGTTTTTCCCTTGACATCTGTCTAGGGATACGGTCCTGTTATGTTTTCTCTCTTCTTTTCCAGCTTAATCACCAATCGTCTGGCTGCTGATTTCCTGTTGGAGTGTTCTCCGGTTGCCACTCTTCGATGGTTGATGTTCCGGTCTAGTTCCCATTGGCCAGGCTGTTTCTCTGCGTTCCAGGAGCATGTTGGAAGTGTTCGGTTCCGGTTCTCAGCTACCGAAAGAGGAAGATTAGGGGTGTCTTAGGGTTTATATGCTGCTATGCCTTGTTTTTTATTGGTTGTTACCAGTGTTATGTTAACCCTTTCTTTGCTGCTGAGAGTGAGAGTAAAGGAAGAGTAAAGGAAGATATGCAAAATACTCGCCTCCTGTCTTTATTAAAATTACAATTATTTAGGCACCAAGGCTAGAATAATTTAGAATTATGTATTGTAGCCCCAGAATCAGCACAATTGTGGAGATGTGTGAGCTCCCCCCCACTGGTGGGGCTCTATGGAGATTTTGGAGTGGATCTAAGGTTTTAACACCAACATTGATTAGTTCAGTGTATTCTAGATATCTTTGTATGTCTTGGTATGTCTCCACCCTGCTGATTTGGAAGGGTTAACTATTGGTTTCCTTCTGTCTATCTTAATTGTAATTGTTCAACTAGAGGAAACCGTGAATTGCAACACCATCTCTCTTTGCATTCATTGGGTATTTCACTGAATCTTTTTGTCTCCCTGAAACTGATCCTCACTATGACGTCCTATGAGTTGCTGCTCTTTTTCTTTTCTCACCTCTTTAAACACACTTCTACCTTTTCTCTTAACAACCCCCCAACTGTCCCTCCTTCTATCATTACCCCAGCTCAACTCAAGTACCCTTCTCCCCTTTCTTCAAACCTTCCCCAATAACAGCCAAGTTAAGACTGACAATCTCTGTGAATCCCCATGCCACCTCTTTTTTGTCTTTATCCTCCTCCTTTTATGCTGGGGCTTTTAATCCAAACCGTTCCAGTGGAACCCCCAGTGCAACAATACTTTCAATAATTTCTGTTTTATCTTGATGACTCCAGTGATGTCTTTTCCTTTAATTTTAATATTTTCATTTTTTATTTCAAATCAGGAAATTCAATCAGCAGAGGTGTAAATGTAGAATGTCTATATATTCTTTTTTGTTGTTATTAAAGCATGGGAAAAAGCAAGCAGTGTAATGGGTTGCTAGTGGAATTAGTAGCAGGACATGGAGGGTGTTTTTTTCCAGATCTCTGGTCAGACACCATCGAGCGCAGTGGTTCTCAACCTTCCTAATGCCGCGACCCTTTAATACAGTTCCTCATGTTGTGGTGAGCCCCAACCATAAAATTATTTTCATTGCTACTTCATAACAGATATTTTATTTTGCAGTAGTTGATGATTTTACAGTACATGATTTTACATTTACCCAGTAATTATAATTTATGAAGTGTCGTTTTACCTCCAATACTGCTACTTTTAACAGAGTAGCTGCTCTCTACACATATGTGACTGGTCCACATAAGTACATTATGGCACCAACCCTGTCACATACACCTGTATTTGTAAGGGTTGTATGTGATGGGGTTGGCGTGATGTCGCCATCACGCCGGGTACTCGTATGTGGGCATATCTGCATTGGGGGACCCACCAGGAGACGGATAGAGAAGCGGTGTCTCGGTTCCTAAGACCATCGGAAATATGTGTTTTCTGATGGTCTTAGGCGACCCCTCTGAAAGGGTCGTTCGACCCCCAAAGGTTGAGAACCACTGATCTAGAGTATTGTGTACAGTTCTGGAAACCCTCATATCCTGAATGATGTTGACCTATGGGAGAGTGTTCAGAGAAAGACTACTTAAACGGTAAATACAGTATATGCTTCATTATAAGATGACCCTGATTATAAGATGACCCCCCCAAATTTGAATATTAATTTAGGAAAAAAGAAAAAGCCTGACCATAAGACTACCCCTATAGGAAAAAAAGTTTTTACTAGTAAATATTAATTTACAATCTGGCAGCCGGTGAATGTCTACGCGATGCGTGAGGACAATCTCCGCAGCTACCCAGAGCTTCCGCTGAGGCTTCTATGGCTGAGCGATGGAAGGTCAAGTCACGCCAGCACTCTGTCATTAGAAACCCCAGAGGAAGTGCAGGCAGAAGTTGCTGCACCGGCTGCCAAAAACGAGGGTCCAGATCCCCTGCAGAGCTGCGGGGATCTGGATTTTAGTCTTGTCTTTTGAGGTCTGATTATAAGATGACCTTGAATATAAGACAAGGGTTATTTTTCAGGGCACTTGTATTCAAGCAAATACAGTAGTTTGTAGGATAAACATTTTCAGAAAATATATCTCTACATGTATTGCTCGGAGGAAAAGAAAGGGGAGATGTGATAGAAACATTTAAATATATAAAGAGATTTAACAAAGTACAGAAGGGAAGTTTATTTCAAAGAAAGAGAAATGTTAGAGCAAGTGGTCATAATCTAAAACTGGAGATTTAGAGGTGTAGATGTAATAAGTTTTACTTTACCAAGATAGTAGCAGAAAAAATGGAACAGCCTCCCAGCAGAAGAGTCTAATACAGTGAGGGAATGCAAACATACATGCTATAGGCATAAAGCTATCTTGAATCTAAGACAAGACCAAATACTGACAAAGGTCTGAGTCTCTACATCATAGACAGACTAGATGGGCCAAATGGTTCTCATCTGCTTTTTTTTTTTCTTTATCAAGTTCTTCAACTACTGTTATCAATGGAATCAGTTAATACAAATTCAGTCTTAACTTTCATAATAAGAAAAGCTAGTAAGTTGGAAAGCACTACAACATGGGTATTCTTCAGTACACAGCTTAACAAATTAGTCCTATGTGAATTTCAAAACATGCACTTATAATAGTTTCCAACGGTAAGTCAATACTTTGTCACATTTTTTTTTTTTTATTAATACATTGAAAAGCTTACCTGTATATACTGGTGTAAATCCCTTCTTCTTCCAAATTCGAAGTTTTCAAGCTTAAAAAACCTTTTGGCGAGATCAGACACTTTTATTCCAAAAAAGGAACTTGCTTTGATAGCAGAGTGTATTTCCACAACACATGAAACATCTGATGGACTGTATTTATAACAGTCTATACATCGACTCAGAAATGTATTTATGCTGAGGTTCTTGGTATTCAAAAGTCCAGTGAAATGATCAGGAAGGCAAGGCGCCCCTGCAGTGAAATCAATAAGTGAACCTACATAAAAAAAAAGTGTGAAAACTGTTGAGATTTTTCATAAAAATTACATGCAGACCAAATCAACACTTGTAGCTACATGAGAAAAGAAAAATGTTGGTGCGCTAAGCTATTGGTAGGCCTCATTTTACACATTTGTATTATTTGAGCCTGGGAATAGCTTAGCGCACCAACATTTTTCTTTTCTCTGCTTACACATATGTGAGGTTGTTGGCTCTTCATTTGTCTGGTTGCAGCTTGCTGTCCAGGGTTTACTGTATTTGCTCGATTATAAGACGAGTTTTTTTCCCAGAGGGAAAAATACCCCTCATCTTTTAATCAGGGTCGTCTTATAATCAGACCTCAAATAGGTCTGGCTATGAGACTAAGATCCAGATCCCCCGCAGCGATGGAGGGGACCTGGATCCTCCTGTCCCGCCCCCCCCCAACTTACCGGTGCATCTGAGTCCCTGGTGCTTAGTCTGGGCAGCGTGTAGAGGTCTACCCGATTCGCGTAGACAACTTCCGCTGCAGCTCCTAGATCCTTCTACCCCCTTAATTAAGGTGAGGAGGAAATAAGAAATGTCCCTTTAAGACGCGGCATGAATATTTATGAGACACATGTCCCGTCTAGATCTCTCGATCCTCGCGGGCTGCGTCTCGGCTCCCCTGCTCGAGGAAGCCTTGGAACCGCCGGCAAGGTAACACCTAGTCTCATTGTTATCTGAGAGTCACCATAACAGGGATTTTAAGTTCTCTGTCTTGAGAGAATACTATCTGAACTATAAAAAAAATATATATATTTTGCAGATGTCCTTAATCTATGAAGCTTCATTATCAGTCTGAAACTGCATCTTTGCATAGTTGTAATAGTCAAGTTTATGAGGTGCTGGACCTCCTTCTGTAGAGAAGAGTCTATTCACAGACCCAAGAAAACACAAGTCTGGATGGAACTTTCTCAGATTTAACAACACCACCAAATGTTACAGGAGTCATAAGGCTAATATCCAGGTTTTGTAGCGGCACAAGGTGCTGATGTGAGGCCAAACGGAAGCTGCTGGATCTACAGATGATGAATTCCCAATGTCCACATGAAGATTCAGTACTACGAGGAGGTCTCCTAGGACATGATCTCTAAGGTGGATTTTATGTTCCCCAACTTGTGGTAGCGATATAATGTGTCACGGTAACCCCTTGAGGCTGAGGACTAGGGCTGAACGCGCACTGCAGTCTCCGCCTTCTTTGAGCTACGTGACGCACTTCAATTAAGAAAAGGATGTTGGTCTGCAGTTCGAGTAAAGTTTTCAACTTCTTGAAGCTTGGAAGTGGAACAAGTCCATTGCTGAGGTAAGTGATTCTCTATGTGTGAATGTCTATGTGTGAGTGTCAGAGTGGGAGACTGGGTGCAGGGCTGAGTGGGGGTGGGGGTGCAGGCAGAGGGGGGTGCAGAGTGTGGGTGCGGGCTGGGTGCAGGGCAGAGTGTGGGTGCAGGGCTGGGTGCAGGGCAGAGTGTGGGTGCAGGTGTGAGGGCGTGAGTGTGTGTGGGTGCAGGGCAGGGCGTGAGTATGGGTGCAGGGCAGTGTGGGTGCAGGGCAGGGTGTGGGTGCAGGGCAGAGTGGGAGACTGGGTGCAGGGTGCAAAGTGGCTGGGTGCAAAGTTCAAAGTGCTGGGGCAAAGGGCAAAGTGCTGGGTGCAAAGTTCAAAGTGCTGGGTGCAAAGTTCAAAGTGCTGGGGAAAAGGGCAAAGTGCTGGGGCAAAGGGCAAAGTGCTTAATTAATAAGAATGTTAATGTAAATTTTAAGTTGTAAATTTTAACATCCAGTTCATTCAATTGTAAATAAACGAAAAGTTTGCATATTGTTTTTTTTTTATCCGATTAATCGATTATTAATATAATCATTAGTTACAGCCCTACTGAGGACACATGGGGGTAGATTTGAGTTTGGGAGGGGGATACTGATGGATTTCTGGGGAAACGTCTTGCCTGCCTGCCCAGCCCCCTCTTTGGTCTAAGTCACCCTGTGCTCCTTGGGGGTGAAGGGAGACCCTGTCTGGTCTGCCCTAACCAGACTCCCATGAACCAGCTGGCTATGGGAGCTCTACATGGCCAGAAATGCTCCATACACCTGAACAGGACCAAGCCACAAATCCATGGAACCGTGAGGGGGCTAGGTACCATGGAAATGCCCACTGACAATTGGAACTGTGTCCCTACTGACACTCCCACCACATCGCTCTTTTGGGGTTACACTATGCACGTGGGCAACACTCGGTGGTGGTTACGGAGAGGGAGCTCATTTGGTAACCCTGGTTTCATTACCAATCTTTAGGCAAAGGGTTTACCCAGCCGCGGCTATGGAACTCTGGCACGGGTACCGCGCAGACTATTCCGCCGCTGTCGTTTAGGGGCCTGAGGCCAGATCAAATAGTTTTTTTGGGGGGCATAACTTCTTCGGACCCTGAGCTCTCCATTGGCATCTCGGGATTGACGCTGCTCCCTCAAAATCACCCTGAAATAGTGACAGGTGGGCATTGCTGGCCATAGAACTGTATGCAGGTGCCGGGCTGTCTGGTAGTTGGTGGGATTAAATGCCTAATCCTATCATGTTTGAGTGTATAAATATCTGTTCTGTCTTCAATACATGCGGCATCCCCTCTTCTCTCTAAAACGCTGGGTCTGTCTGGCATTGAAAGGGGTTAATAGCTGGTATCCCAGCAGGAGGAAGCAACGTTTGGCGGGAGTACCCAGTTAGAGTACAGGGCATCCCATAACACAATATCTTCCTATGTGGCTCCTACAGCCAGCCACATCATCTTCCAGTTGCTGCATCCAAATCCTATATGTGGCTAGGACAGTTGCCACAGCAATGTCTGGTCTGAATATGGCTGCTGAAACAAACTTTATTGTCCATGGGATTCAAAAACTGAGAAGAGTCCTCAAAAAGGAATGATTGCACTAGCCACAGGGGGGTCAATCTTAGCAGTAGCCCATAACTCCAAGAACTCATCTGCAAAGGTTAACAGCAAGGACAACCCCTTAGAGACAGAGTACTTTCTCTGTATTGTGTTAGGGGGCAAACAAATAGGATTAGTGGAATGGAGAACCAAAGACCAAGAGGATCAATTCGGTCTGAAGTGTGCCATGACCGACGTACCAGGTAGGCCTATAGAGGACCACCCCGCAAATAGAAATGAAAGAAAGGATAGAGGAGAAAAGAGGAGATAAAAGGAAGGAAACGAATAGAGGGGGGGCAAGGGAAGGAAACGAAAAGAGGGGGGCAAGGGAGGGCAACGTTAGGCGCTGTAACGTAGCTGTGGGAGGGAGAGGCGTTGGTTAAATAAGCATAGCCCCTCCCACAACTACAGGCTAATATAAAGGGGCAAACGAATAGGATTAGTGGAACAGAGAACCAAAGACCAAGAGAGGGTCCATTCAGTCTGAGGTGTGCCATGACCGACGTACCAGGTAGGCTTATAGAGGGCAAAAAGAAGAAGACACAAAGTAAGTCGTACCATAACATGACAATATGAATGACCAAGCTTATAGAGCGAGTGACGTGAAGGCATTACGCATTTCCGAGGTTGGTTGTGGGATATAAAGAGAGAAACAGGAGTAGTTCCATCTGCCTAGCTTTTTAATCACATGGGCTGGAACCTTATTCTTAGACGCCGCCGAGGCTGCCCCGATTATGAGAGCTGGTTAAGGCCAATCCTGGTACGTAATAACCTAACATACCTGATAAACATGACTGACGACAACGGCTCCCTGGGGAAGGGTAAAAGAGCACTGGCTCTCTGTTTCCCAGTCAAAAAACCAACAACAAGGCTCCCAGGACTGCAACTGGGCACCAAACGGAATTGATAGGAAAGAACGTAATTCCTGTACTTGGACCTAACTGATTTGTTTTCGTATGACTGAGGGACAGAACTAAATGATCATCAATGGCACACAAGTCCGAGACTTTCAGAAATGATGAAGAATAAGCAATTGCCAGGACCCCCGGTTGCATGAACCAAAGAAGGCTGGCTTACCGTAGCAGAAAAACAATAAGGGTCCCAGGACTTCAACTGGGCACCAGGGGGCATTGGTAGGAAAAAATGTAGTGTACTCGGACCGGATTGATTCGTTTTCGTATGACCTAGTGACAGCCCGTAATGATCGGAAACGTGACAAGTCTAAAATTTGAAGAGCCGAAGCTGAATTAAGTACAGTAGCCAGCTGACCAAGATGCCTGCATCTGAAAAAATTTACATAGAAGCTTAAGGACTATACATGTACCAGGACTAAACGATGTCCATTTAACATTAGCAAAGCTCTTACTCGTCATCAATTGGTAAATTACTGGGGGACTTCACTGGCTTGATCTTGCAGACCTCTAATAAAGTATTTCCGGGTGAGAAGAAACCAGAGATGGTTTGTTTAAGAACTACAATATGTGATGTTGGACTTCTGTTAGGAAATGCTTCATAGCTAAATGAAAGGGCTAGGTTAGAATAACAATAGGCCGCAAAGGTTAGGAGAGCGCTAATCGAATAAACATTTGAGGGAGGCAACGGACATACAAATGTACAAAACAGGGACCAGGCTCGCTCGTATGATGTCGAATTCAGCAGGAGCCAACACAACTCTCAACTAAAATGTCAGAGTTTCGGACCACTCCTAGAACCCAAAAAATTAAACGGGTCATAAAGAAGTATTACTGCCTCCTTTTACTCCTATGCAGATGCCACACATCTGGATGGATAGGTAACAACTTAAAAGCATCCATAATATCTGCCTTTGACAACCACGAGCGTTACTCCCCATTGACTATGTCCTGAAACAGGGGCGTAACTAGAAGCCTCAGGGCCCCGGTGCGAGAATCTGTTAAGTGTCCCCACAACGCATCCACCCCCCTATTCTCACTATGTACCCTCTCCCTAACCCCCTTCTCACTGTCTACCCTCTCCCTCCCTACCCCCTCCTCCTTCTCACTATCTACCCTCTCCCTCCCTACCGCCTCATCCTTCTCACTATCTACCCTCTCCCTCCCCACCCCTACTCCTCCTCACTATTTACCCTCTCCCTCCCCACCCTCTCCTCACTATCTACCCTCTCCCTCCCCTCCTCCTCCTCACTATCTACCTCTGCCTCCCCACCCCCTCCTCACTGCCCCTCTCCCTCCCCACCCCCTCCTCACTATCTACCCTCTGCCTCCACCCCCTCCTCACTATCTACCTCTCTCTCCCACCCCCCTCCTCCCTCTCACTATCTACCCTCTCTCTCCCCACCCCCTCCTCACTATCTACCCTCTCTCTCTTCTCCCACCCCCTCCTCACTATCTACCTCTCCCTCCCTACCCCCCTTCCACTATCTACCCTCACTCCCTACCCCCCCTTCTCACTATCTACCCTCTTACACCCTATCCCCCCTCACTATCTACCCTCTCACTATCTACCCTCTTCCTACTACCCCCCTTTGTAGGTCACTTACCGTGCAGTCCTGTGGTGGTGCCGCGAGGCACCCGAGACAGACGCCTCACGCTCCCACCACAGCAGTCGGGGCAGCGCTGAGGCAGGCGGCGGCAGTGAGCAGAGAAGACAGAAGGGCCCTGGAGTTCTGCCGGTCAGGGAGGCCTAAGGGGTGCCGAGCGGTCGTTTTCAGCAACCGCTCAGTACCCCTTGGGTCCCCCTGACTGGCAGAACTCCAGGGCCCGGTCGCAGTCGCAACCCCTGCGATCCCGGAAGTTCTGCCACTGGCCTGAATACTGTACCCAAGGAGGCGTATTTAAAGGAACACTCATCAGTCGGAATGAGGGAATTGATGCAGGGGCTCGTAGGGGGAATAAGGGGGGAGACAAAACAAAATCAGCCTCTTCGATTTGAGAATTTGCTTACAGCGATAGCAATCAGGCTAACCTTTCAGGTCGGAAAAGGAGGGGAATCAGCAACTTAAAACCAGATTCCACACTAATAGGAGATAGATGTTGCTTGGCAAATAATTCCTCGGGGTGCATAGCTTTCGGAGGGCCCAATGGCATCAGTGCAAATATGCAGTAGCCTGCATAGACTAAAATGGCAACCAGAGGTGGCAGGGCATGCAGGAGAGGAAGGGGGATGTGCCTGTCGGTGCAGGCTGGTCTTCCAAAATTGGCTAACCTCTCGTGAATGTGGGAGACCAATACCACTACTTAGTTGAGCATGTCCCTCACTGAGCCCCGTCCACAGAACTAGATTGTGGAGGGCTGGATCTATGAGGAGGACTAGCAAACAGTAGGTGGAAAAATTCCGCTATGCTGGCCGAGGCTGAGAATGGAATGTCTCACCTTGATAATACAGCCGTCGATTTAGTAATAGTCCAAGCACGGAGGGAATGTGAGGCAGCAAAGTCTGACCCAGGAGCAAGTGAACTGGGAATGGAGGACCTATCCTCATGATCGGATGGGAATGACATGTCTATGGGTACCTGGACAGATAACCCGGACCTAAATCTGAACTAACTGAATATGTAATCGAACTCTGCGATGGAGCGAGACGAAAACATAGAGGGGAGGCCTAATTAACTAATAGTGAGGCACGAATTACTAGCTTGAGGGGTGTAACCTCCAAACGAGGAGTGGCATAACCGCCAAACGAGGAGGCGAGATTGCGTCGGGGGGGGGGGGGGGGTGGACTGCCTAGTTCAAGGAGGCCGACTACCTATGCGGTGATGTAACAAGGTCTCTGCAATAGAGAATATTGCCTCCTATCTGACTCACTAAACCTAACACTCTAAGGTTGGCAACCCCACGGGACATCTGTTTCTTCCAATTATTGGAAGAGGGGCCAGTTTGTAATGACAGGAACCGACCTGCCGGCAAGCTAATTATAGGAATGGGAAAAAACCGAGACAGTGAGCTAAAACCGAGTACCTCAATTAGCAACAAGAGGAAAAAATAGTACCTGAGGTGGCAGTCCGCTTGCTAACTGCTTAAGAGGCGACTAGGTAGAGGAGACCTATAGCATAAAGTACTGGAAGACCAAAAGCAACAACCACGTGATCTGGAAACTTATCCTAAATAACACGCAGCACAGTGAAAACATAAAAAACCTACAAGACTTATCACACGGCCAAGGTGCATTTGTGTAGAGTAACGTGAAGAAAAATTCAGAGCTGAACGGCTGATACGTTGAACCGCCTCCCAGCAGAGGCCAACACTGAGTACCTGAACTAGCAACAAGAGGAAATAACAGTACTTGAGGTGGCGGTCCGCTTGGTAACTGCTTTGGAGGCGACTATAGCCGAAAGTACTTGCAGACCAAAGCAACAATATATATATATATATATATATACAAACCATGTGACCTGGGAACTTGTCCTAAATAACACGCACCAATAGCGAACAAAGGGTTAATGAAAAAAGGGTTAACTGGCAACCCTTATCTGCCCCAGCGACAGAAATTGCTCGAGCAGGGCCAGTTGATACGTGGAACAGCCTCCCAGCAGAAGCGGTAGGAGGCCAACAGAGTAAACTAGTGAATGCAGCTTGTTAGCTGATTAACAACCGCTCATTTGTGGATAAAGTGGAAGGGTAACAAATACATACACAAACCACATGACCTGGACCTAAAGCAACAAATACACAACCCCATAACCTGGGAACTTAACCTGATTGCGAGTAGAGAAGAGGAAGGAATATTAGTTGATAGGTGACCTTATACCAAGACTAAGGAGATGCTCTCTGCACTATGCAGATACAATATGCAATCATATTATATACAATCAATATACAATTCTCAACAGTGGCTTCGCTACAGGGGGGCAAGGGGGGGCAATTGCCTCCCCTAGATTAATCCTTGCCCCCCTGCCGAATTTGGAATAAAGTCCCAATGCGACTTTAAATCCCGTCTTTCTTTTTTTTTTTTTAATGCGGAGGAGAGAGAGGGTGCAGCCCGTGAATTCCAATTGATCTTTACCTGCAAAGCTGGGGTTTTGCGTTATTCTGTAGATCCATATCTATATATTTCCATACATTATTTATGTATACCTGCAAATACAGTGTTTGTATGTCTTATTCAGTTGATTAATACCTGCAATGCTGTTTCCATGTGTTTATTTGATCTATACCTGCAATGCTATGTTTCATATACTATTGTATACCTGCAAATACAGGATTTGTATGTCTGATTCTGTTTATTTGATATATACTTTCAGTGCTGAGATCACAAGTGAATTTCAGTTGCATGCAAAGCTTGGTTTGTGTGTTAATGTGTTGATCTACACCTGCTATCGGCAACTGGGGCTAATATTAATATATATGGGCAGCAGGGGCAAAAACACTAAGGGGGGTATAAATGACAATGCAGTGTGAAAAATCCATCCTAATGTAGACGTCTGTGACGTAGATTGTGTCCTGCTGTTTGTGTGTTTTTGGTTATCAGTATAGCAGAGCCTGTCCTCGGGTGTGTGTGTATAGGTGTTGGTGTGGCAGAGCCTGTCCTGGTGTGTGTTTGGATGTTGGTATGGCAGAGCCTGTCCTAGGGTATGTGTTTGGGTGTCAGTGTGTCAGATCCTGTCCGTCGTGTGGTGCTGGATGGGTTGTGGCAGAGCCTGTCCTAATGTGTGTGGTGTTCAGTTTCAGTGTGGCAGAAGCCGTCCTAGGGTGTGTTTTGTGTGTCAGTGTGTCAGATGCCTGTCCTGGTGTGTGTGTGTGTTTGCGATGTGGCAGAGCCTGTCTGATTGTGTGGTGGGTGTCGTGTGGAGAGCCGTCCTGGTGTGTGTTGGTGTTTTGTTGTCGGTGTTGCAGAGCTGTTCCTGGTGGTGTGTTTGGTGTTGGTGTGGAGAGCATGTCCTGCTGTTGTGTATGGGTGTCTTGTGTGGCAGAGCTTTCCCTGTGGTTTGTTTGGGTGTTGGTGTGCCAAGAGGCCTGTCCTGGTGTGTTGTGTGTTCAGCTTGTCCAGTGTGGCGAGCCCTGTCTGGTGTGTGTGTTTGGGCATCAGTGTGTCAGAGCCTGTCCTGGTGTGTGTGTGTGTTTGGATGTGGCATGACGGCAAGAGAGCGTGCGTAATGATGTGTAGTGCAGGACTAGAGGTATCTAACAGGTATCGGTAGTAAAAGGGTTAAACAGGCTTAGTAAAGTTTGAGTATGAGAACTGCACCTGTGTGGCCATGCACACATATAAACAATCCGAATCAAGAAAACTACCCAGCATAGCTCCAGTGTACTGCTCACTGTAAAAACACCTTTAACAAAGATGTTTTAATTAGGCACTGTTAGTAAAAGGAACATATAGAGATTCCAAATAATGTGTAAAACAGGCTTGGGAAGGTTTATGTTTGATTAACAGCATCTATGTAGCGCCATGCATACACAAAGCAGTCTGTACCAACAACTGAAAATGAGTTAATAAGTGACCAAGCAAGCAACGAGAAAACAAAGTATAACAGGACGGGGGGGGGCGCCCTCTTGAATAACCCGAAAAAACCTGATTTGCAGGAGTCGTTTGGCTTGTAACAGTTCCTGAAAAGCAAACATGCCGCAACGTCCCTTCATGAATTTCATGACATTAATTCCTATATAGCATCAGCCAAAGTCAGGGAAAAAAAATAGGATGACGCCCCATGAAGTTACATAGCTGTTAAAATGCACCCTACAACTGAGTGGCTTCCCAGTTCTGATAAGCTGGATGCTTGGATGTGAACATGGCCTTCTTAGCACCAGAAGACTCTTCATATGGCTTAGGCTTGTCTGAGGACATCCTGTACACAGCAGGACAATAGGGACAATAGGTAACCAATACGTTTTTCTTTGTTGTTTAGAGAACATACCAATATGCATTTTATATGGAGAATAAGGCATACACAATGTATAAATAAATATAAAATAAATTATAATCTTGAGACCAGTTCATAAAAGGAATGAAACAATACAACTTAGTAAAGTGAAGGAGAATGTAATGTAGCCAGACAGTAGAATAATAGTGCTTACCTGAGCCTCTCAACCTTCCAGGGACTGGTATATTTCTTAATTTGACCCATACTTGACAGGAATTTACAACAACATTGTCATTTGGGTTAAGATTTCTTGTGTTGACTATGCCTGGTGCACAGTATCCCCTCATTAGGAGATAATTGGTATGAGATGCCTGTCGAGCTTTCACCTCTATCTTGCGTTTATTCCCCAAAGGTTCATCAACATAGTCATCATCATAATCTTCTTCATCGAGACACTCTTTTCCTAGGCTACAAACAAAATATAAGAATTGTATACTATTATAGTAGAAAATTATGTATTTCCTAAAAAAGTTATGATTCAGAAAAGCACCTGCCTGTCATTTCATGTGCAAAGAAATTTTTTTTTGTATATTTCTATTCTTCCAATCCAGGTATAGTGGCTAATATACTCCCCACTGTTTTGTTAATAGTGTATTGTTATATCTCTCTCAACAAAAATACAAATCCACCCTTTGTTACTGCATGCATGTTTTTTTACACCCCAAATTTTTTGGTGCATCTTATACATGGGGAAATACGGTATCTGTTTGCACATTCCTTTGTCCGGCTCTAGCCTACTATACAGTGGCGTCGGCAGGGGGGGGCCAGAGGGGGCCATGGCCCCCTACATCATGCTGTGCCCCCCGGTGTGCCCCCCCAATTGAAACGCTGTTTTAATAGACCCGGAGGAGAGAGAGAGGCGTCGAGCGGTCGCTGAGGAATAAGTTCTCAGCAACCGTTCGGCGCCTCTCACTCTTCTCCGCGACCGCGAGGCCTCTGCCT